>ML522601.1:7406-20297 GCA_005239535.1 Nicotiana rustica | reverse complement strand
GTACCTACATAGTACAGTGATTGATTTGGCGACTTACTCGGGCTGCATTCATCCGGAGGCGTTCCGCAGCTGACAAAGTCTCCCTTCTATGTATTTAAATTTTATCTCTGTTTTCTTTGTCCTATTTATTTCTCGGACAAGAGTTATATAATTGTATAAATTCTTAGAAATTGCTCATGTACTTGTGTCACCGAGTTATGGGGATGTGTTGGTATTTCTTTTATTATATTAAGTTGATTTTCTGTCGTATGTAATTTACGAGAATTTTAAATTATTTGGTTATGAAATGCAGAAAAAGACATGATTTCGAAAACATTAAGCAGGAAGGTATTTTAACTAATTTAGGGGTTGGTTTGCCTGACAGTGTGTCCGGCGCCATCACGACCCATAGATTTTGGATCGTGACAATGTGGTATCAGAGCTCTAGGTTCACGTAAGTCTCATGAGTCATGAGCAAGTCTAGTAGACTCTTGCGGATCGGTACAGAGACGTCTGTACTTATCTTCGAGAGGCTACGGGGTTATAGGAGTACTTCCCTTCTTGATTCCTCGTCGTGCGATTTGATTCCCTTAAGGCTTATGCCTATGTTTCTTCCTACTCAATCTTACGCGTCACGAAGCGCTTGCTATGAATCGAGAAATTGAGGAGTTGTAATGGTGCTACAGATATGATGCGTGATGTTTCCGTACATAGTTGATTGGGTTGTTGCTATAGCCCTGCAAAAAGGATATCTTCAGATTTTATCAAGATTACGCGTTCAACTGGGTTGTGGCCACACGGGCAGGTGCACGAGGTGCGAAGCAGTGATTCCAAATAACTAAAAAGCAGTTATTGGCCCTTTCGAGGTGTTGCGTCTGTTTAAGTGGGGGAGAGTGTAACGACCCGACGGGTCATTTTGTGTTATCGGACCCCGTTTCCCTAAATGAGATTTATTTTGAATTTATAAGTATCACGCTATTTCAAACAAGGGATAAGTAAATTTGTGAATGTGAGAGGGTAAGCAAATCCAAAAAAATGAGTTTCGTTGAGGTTTGACATTTTGGAATAAAATACGGCTCGAGCTAAAATATCCGGTATTTATGGACTAGTACCATATAAGATACCACATGTCCATAATAGTAAGGTGTGTGAAAAGTGAGTAATATTTTAAATAAGTGAAAATAATTCTTAATTATACGGATAATGAATTAATTACCGAGAAACAGGACATTACCTAATTAAATATTAAAATGTGAGATAAAGATCAATTCTTACCCCAACCACGTGGCAGCAAGCCACAAACCTAGAGAATGACTAAGTAGTCATATTATTCTAGGTGGCTACCTAAAGATTATTAGCATTTAATAAGAAAAAGACTTGTTCCATTCATTTGGACCAAAAAGGAACCAAGAAAAAACGTCTATAATCCAAAAAGCATGAAACATTTTTATTCTAGTTCAAAACTAAGAGAGATGATCCTTATTTTCCATTTTCATTTTGGACAAAAGTTCAAAACGTCCATTAGTCATAAGAAAGAATCATATACATCATTTTCTTAGTTCAATATTTGAAGAAACAAAAGCTTAATTCCATTCGATCTTTGTGGTTTTATAAGAGTAGGGTGCAATGTTTCCCAAAAAAATAATGTACGGATTTTTCCTACTTTAGTTACGAGTCCTCGGGTGTAGTGTTCGGAGTTGCGGGCGCGTTCTTGGTCCGAGGGGTAGTTTCGACACGAGGTGAGTCTCCTTTCTAACCTTGTAAGAGTAAATTGTCCCCATAGGTGTTCTATGTGTTGTTTGTAATTGTTTGTGGGGGCTACGTGAGTACAAAGTGACGAGAGTCCGTACGTAGCGGCTATGATTGTCATGTCCGGGTAGTTAGGCCCCACATCATGCTCTGTTTTTCTACTCGTAATGAATTATATGTTATGAACCCTTGTTATATGTAATTTCATTTCTCTGAAGTTTATGGAAATTTAGCATAATATGAAAGAATTGTTTTACGGAAAAATAATAAGAAAGAAATTGTTTATACTAAAAGTAATAGTGAAAGGAATTATTCCGGGAAAGTAATATTAAAAGAAATGAATATAGTGTGTGCATGTGACCGCTTCGCAATTTACTTTCCGCGAGCGATGTGTGATTTCCCCTACTCCTATGAGATCGGGCCGTACGCCACGATGGATTGAAAGGTATTTGTATATAATTGAGATGGCACACGAGTCGCAGGTATGATTTGCGATCGTGGGAAGCTTTATGGTAATTGTATATAATTGAGTCAGCACATGAGTCGCAGGTATGATTCGCGACCGTGGAGAGCTTTATAATCGAGTCAGCAAACGAGTCGCAGGTATGATTCGCGATCGTGGGGAGCTTTACAACTATTCAGTGTTTATATACTACCTTACAACCCCGACCGGTTGTCTTATACCTACGTACGTATAACTATTTGTTACTGATTCATAGATGTTGACTTGTCAGTTATTTGAGGAAAAGGAAGTGGGAACAGTTATTTACTTTGATATTTGAGGAAAAAAGGGGTGGAAATTGTTATTTACGTATTTTCAGAAATTACTCGGATTTCAGTGCTTTATACTCACATTGTTGCTTATCTGCTTTCCCATGCTTACCGCTTCCATTATATGCTGTCATACTACTATTGTTGGACCTTAGTGAGTGTCGGGTCAACCTCTCGTCACTACTTCTTCGAGATTAGACGGGATACTCACTTGATACATAGATGTTTATGTACTCATGCTACACTTTCTGTGCACTTTGTTGCACAGGAACCTACATAGTACAATGATTGATTTGGTGACTTACTCGGGTTGCATTCATCCGGAGGCGTTCCGCAGCGGACAGTCTCCCTTCTATGTATTTATATTTTATCTCTGTTTTCTTTGTCCTATTTATTTCTCGGATAAGAGTTGTATAATTGTATAAATTCTTAAAAATTGCTCATGTACTTGTGTCACCGGGTTCTGGGAATGTGTCGATATTTCTTTTATTATATTAAGTTGATTTTCTGCCGTATGTAATTTACGGGAATTTTAAATTATTTGGTTATGAAATGCAGAAAAAGACATGATTTCGAAAACGTTAAGCAGGAAGGTATTTTAACTAATTTAGGGGTTGGCTTGCCTGACAGTGTGTTCGGTGCCATCACGACCCATAGATTTTGTTTCGTGACATAAAATTATAAAGATCTTAATATATAAATTAATTATATACACAATATATGATAAATTAAAAGTCAAAAAAATAAAAAAATGAATAAAATTATATTAAACCAAATTTGGTGTTGATGAATAGTGTCACACCAAATTTGATGCAACACTATTCACACTCTACAATGGTGCAAGATTTGGTATTGGATTGAAGCAAAAAAACACTAAATTTTACATCAAATTAAAATTTAGTGTAAAAAGTAGTGTTTGGTTGGAGATGCCCTTAATAGCGAAATGTCCTACAAACATCATTTTCCCACCTTTTGCTAGTGGTGGTAGAACTGCATCACCACCGTCAACTTCAACTCCCTTCATAATGTCAACTCCGAGGCTTCTACAACTGTACAACCCAAGCACATGAAAGTAGAACCACTAAGGAAAGCATAACCAAATAAATAATTCACTAATTCCTCTTACATTGTAATAGAATAAAGATTTCAAAAGAAGAAGCACGGATGAACCTCAATATCTTTGTTCAAGCATGATATTTGTCCTTGTATAAAAGTCGTTATGTAGGTACACACGAAGAAATACTATAATAAATTGTCATAAGATTATACATTAAACAATTGGGAGGTTATGAATATAAAAGATATGAGAGTTATTATGATTATTAAAAGTATAGGTTATGAAAATAAAGAGGGGTGAGTTATGAAGATATGATTTTTAATATAAGATAAATGAAAAAAATGATGAAAAACTGAAAAAAGAAGAAGATAAATATGTTTCTTGGCTTAAGAGAGGTGCCGCCTCACTTTCTTATTTCCCTCCTTTATACAACTGGACTGCCTGGTTTTAGGCTCTTTTTACCGAATACAGCAGCTCGAATACATGCGCGTATAGCTGGACTGCCCTGATTTTAGGCGCTTTTTGTTGCTGTATTCATAAATATATGACGCGAATGTATGTGAATACATGCACGTACAACTGGACTGCCCTGATTTTAGGCGCTTTTTGTTGCTGTATTCATGAATATATGACGCGAATGCATGTGAATACATGCACGTACAACTGGACTGCCCTGATTTTAGGCGCTTTTTGTTGTTGTATTCATGAATATATGACGCGAATGCATGTGAATACATGCACATACAATTAGACTGCCCTGATTTTAGGCGCTTTTTGTTGCTGTAATCATGAATATATGACGCGAATGCATGTGAATACATGCACGTACAATTGGACTGCCCTGATTTTAGGTGCTTTTTGTTGCTGTATTCATGAATATAAGACGCGAATGCATGTGAATACAATTGACTACCCTAATTTTTAGGCATTTTTTGCTGTTGTATTTGTGAATACAGTAGCGCGAATACAACGGATACATTACCGTAATAACTGAATAGTAGCTATAAAAAATAATTATTTATATAATAGTTATAGAAAATTAATAGCCACTAAACAATAATGATTCGTGAAAATTCGTCTAAATTAAATGACAAATCGAGCACTCCAAAACGCATAATAATATGGCATGCCCAAGTATAAGTCAATGAGACACGATCATATATTAATGTCAAATGAAGCTTCGAGTACGTGTCTGACTTAAATGTTGGTTTTAACTAGTGTGTTCAGATGCTGTTAGTTTCTACTTGTGTCATAAAAAGAGTGTTAAACATTTTTACTGCTTGACAACGAGTAAAAAAGCCAGAAATTCTTTCTATTTTACAAGATCCAAATGGTACGTATCTACAAACTATGTGGACTTCTTCACAATTTCCGAAAACCAGAGGGGTTTATTAGCTATTATTCCAATTATAAAACCTGCATAGTGCGATGGTGACGCGACCACTTCCAATGAAGAATCATTATCAATCAAGTTCTTACCGTCCGATCAAAAAATGTCGGCCGAACATACGGCCACCAACGCAAAGCAAACAATTCCATGACATAGATGAACTTTACTGGCCTTTTCTTCTATTGGCCCTCTTCCATGCCTTTCTTAAAGTCTTCCACTCCTTAATTGATTTTTCCTTTTTGCTTTATTAATAACTTCTTTCCCGCCCTAATTTATTTGACATCCTAAGCACAAAATTAAAAAAAAGGCTTTTCATATATAGCTGTATATTATATATACTTAAAAAATATTCAGATGATTTATTACTATTTATTATTAATTATATCAAAGGAGGGGAGGAAAAATGGAAGGAAATGCTATGAACCCTCCACCTCAACTATGAGGTATAAAACTTATCAAATTAGCTAGCCCTCAACTCTATTACTATCTATTTAAATAGGATGAAGAAAATTATTTAGTACTACTTATGTAGTGAAATATTAAATTTGAAGCCAAAATAAAAGACATTTAAATAGAAGGTGATTAGGTGAGCAATGAGCACATACTGAATAGAGAGTGAGCACATATTGACTTTGATAGTAACATTATCAAACATTAAATATATATAAAATATCGAAAATAATTTATAGTAGGTTTCACAAAAAATCATCCTTATACTTATATCTCCCTAAGATAAAATAGGAATGCAAATATTAAGAATTTTTAAAAATAGGAATGTATTGATCTTTTTGAAATGGATTAAAAACCAACCAAATTAAGGGACCAATATTCATATTCGTCACTGAAAATTTAGGCTAGGAAGAAAAAGAAAAAGGAGCGAACACAGTGAAGAGAGAGAAAGTGTGTGAGAGAGAGAGCCGTGTGATTCTAGAAAACTGTTTGATTCGTAAACTCAGGGATTCGCGTGCAGATTGAAAATCTCGCCGGCGAATCTTTCTCGCAATATTGCCGGGAAGCCGACCGGTGATTTTGATCGGAGACAGCCGGAGATTTTTGGTTCGAGGTGAATAGAAGTAAATAAGGATGGTCAATTCAATGGTGGAAAGAGCAACGAGCGACATGCTCATAGGTCCTGATTGGGCTATGAATCTCGAGATCTGCGATATTTGCAATCACGATCCCGCGTATGATGCTTCTATTTAATCTATGATTTTGCGTATTAAAGCTTTTACCTCTTTTTATCTTTTATTTTTATTTTGTTTTTAGTTTATGTGATTTGAGATTTATTAATCATCAGAGAGTTGACACTAACTGTGGATGATTTAGACTGAGTTTAGAACTGGATTATGAAGTTAAATGTAGTACTTAAGTAGTTGCTCGTTGAGTTAAATGTATAGTATAATGGCAAATGTCCTGTTTACCAAAAAAGAAAAACTAGTAATAATTGTGTTGAGAATTTCTTGAAGAAACTGTTAAGTTGATGAGGTGATTGATTAGACTAAGTCCTGTTTGGTTAAGAAGTCAGGGAGATTACTAGCGATATTTTGCAATAAGTGAAGGATTGTGTTATTAGCTCCTGCTAGATAGAATGATCTTCTGGGACCAAACTGCTTGTACTCTAGGTTTATTGACGTAATTTCAATTTACATAATGGAAAATAGATAAATCCTGATTTCAAGAATTCGTGAAGAAGTCCCTGCATGTATTCTCATCATGTCTTTAGGAGGTATAATAATGCTGGTTGTGGCAGCTGGAGATTCTGAATTTTAGTATTCAAGAAACTCAAAAGCAGTTTGGTTTCATGTTACAATTGTATTCACGGAGATGTTGCTTGTCGATGGATCCATCTGAAGTTTAAAGTTGTATTATCTAAAGGTTTAATTTTTTCCAATGAGGAGTTTTGTATATTATCTTATTTATTCCTTTTCAAGTTTAATTACTTTTACGCCAATGTTATGAGGAGGCGAATATGTCAATGTTAAGTTGATCAACGACTACTGGAACGTACAACTTCAAGGGTTAAACATTATGCAGTGTGTTAAAAGCGTCTATATACCTGTCTTGCTTGGTACTTTGGTAGTATGGACAGAAAGGAATTAGGGTGCTTTGAAGGGAGGGCTTCGACTGTACCTGATTAAAAAAAGAAAAAACGAACGGAGAGCTTTGCCGGTACATATGCTATATTATAGATGCCTATTTTTGTTAGCTTTCTGGTATAAGTTATATAATGCATATGGAAAAGAGGATATGATAAGACTTTATTAGCTCCTTATCAGCTTGAGCCTTTTTGTACATGGAACATCAACTTTTGTACACATCTGCACTTTTTTAGTGCTGATCTAACTTTTGCAGTAATAATATTTTTGCTTACGTTCTTCTAAAGGAAGTGTATATCTGTCTATTTGGCTATCTTGAGAGTATGCATATTTAGGCTGATCTCTTGGTCAACAGTGGGCAGATTTAATTTGAGATTCAGAAGTAAAGCTACGAGCAGTCTGGCTTATTTATGTTCTTTCATCTGCTGTTTTGTTGGAGTTTCAGTTTCAATTTTCAGTAAGCTAAACTAGGTGGACTACCTTGATTAAGAGCATTCGTTTAATCTTGAGTACGCCCTGAAAAATGAGTGGATCTGACAAACTTACAATCTAACAAGAAAAAGAAAGAAGGAATTTTTTTTGATTGCATCTGACGATGCAGCCTGTCAAAGTGGTTTAGAATCTATCCTTTCACCTATATGTGCAGCACATATATTCCATGATTTGACGGCTTTTTCTGGCTCCAAAGAAGTACACCTCATATTCACAGTTGATAATTTCATCACTCAGATTGAGGATTAATTTTACATACATTAAATGGAAATCTGGGTATTGTGGATGAGAAAGGAGTAGAAGATGCTTTGAAAGAGATGGACCTCTTGGCTATCAACTCAGGTTCTGGTGGTTGAAAATTTTCTTTGCTGGTAAAAATATGAATCCTTAAATGGCGTAAAACAAATGTTAGATTTTCTCAACTCTTTTGCATAACTGGCGGTGTGGTTTTTAGACCTTTTGTGTATAATTTCTGCAATATTGCACGTCTGTGGTACTTATTATTAATAACATGATATACCCTTACTTATTATGGTTTTAGACCTCTTGTATATAAGTTCTGCAATTTTGCACATCTGTGGTGCTTCTTATTATTAATAATATGATATAAAAGAAAAACATTAAATAGAAATCCAATGAACTAGATCGCAATCAATCATGTAGTAGTGTTAACAAAAATTTTCCGTTTGTCCTTTTTAATTTTCCTCTCTTGTTATTGGCTTGATGATATGGGTATTTTCTTTTACTTTTGGTGGAAGATTGTTTGAAGGTGTTACTGTTTTAATGTTCTTTTTGGGGTTACCAGGCAAGCCAAAGATGTGGTGAAAGGTATAAAAAGGCGTCTTGGTAGTAAGAATCCCAAAGTCCAACTTCTTGCTCTGACCGTAAGCTTCTAAACCCGTCAAAATTGATGCTTTATTACTTCATTCATGTGGACTGTTAAGTCTCCACCTTTTGTTTTTCTTTTACTTTCTTTCTTTTGTGTAGTAGATGTTCATTCAATCATTCACACTAATTTGTTAAATTTATGCTACGTATCGTGTTAATTTGTTTCACGTTCATTACTTTTTTCCTTTTCTCTTGTTAACCACATCTATGGTTATTTATGCTACATAATCTTTATTTTTAAACACCCACATATACATTATCATGGAGTACCCTTGAGGTGGAGTGGTGATATAATGCCACTATCCATCTCAAGAATTTCTAATAAGCTATTACTGTGTATTGCTAGTTGTATTGTTGTAAAGTTTCGGCTCTAGGGTACTCGATTAACGTTTTTTTCTTTTTATTGCACTCCTGTAAGGCTTTATTCATGTCCCTAAAAATTCACTTTATTTGGTGGTTGTTACCTTATAGCTGTAGCCTTGATATGTACCTAGCGAAATTTAAAATGAATTTGTAATTGGTAGAGAATGCTACACTTGTCTCTCATAGGTTGTGTACAAATTTCCACTTTCCGAAGGAGTTTGTAATGGTCCTGAGTTACTCCACTTATTGCCTTAAGTCGTTGAGTTGGATATTTGGATTCTTTTACTCGGTATCAGAGCAAAACTTTGGTGAGCTTGTTTCACAACCGCTTTCTCTCTTTATTTTCTATCAAGCTTTAACTATTAAAAGTCTTTAGTTGCCTAGATGTCCCCTCATTAGCAGTGTGACCTTTTTTTTATAAGGTAGGGTTTTTATTAACCACCCAAACAACAACTAAGCTATATGTCTTATAAGAAAACAACTAAGCTATATGTTCTGTTCCAGCAAATACAAAAAACCCAGATATTGATCCATACTCTCTAATGTACTACTTTTACACCAAAAATATGAGTGGACCTGGGTTTATGGGTTTAAACTGACTATGACCAAAATGGTGGCCACTTCAACCAAAAAAAGGACAGCCCCCTATTCAAACCAAAAGATGTACCTTTCCTCACGAAGAAGAAGAAGTTGTAGCTGAGCTCGGAACTATGAGAGTTTGCTTTTTATCTTATATATGGCTTCTCTTTCCTTCAAAGTAAACATTGTTTCTTTCCAGCCATGTGGTCCAGAATATACAAATGGGAATGGTTTTCCATATCTTCATGCTGCACGAGACTTTTTTGCTTCTTTAGCACTGTGACCTTTATGAGAGTCTGACTTTTCATGTTATCTTTTTATGATCCTAAAGATCAATAAAACAATAAAGAAAGACGATTCTAAAACCATAAAGGATTACCAAAATCAACCTTCTTTTAAGCTCAGAAGTCAGAACTCCAGCCTATCAAAGCAAAAAGTTGACTGGACAGTAGATAATTTGAGTTTCCATTTTTCAGCTGTTGGAAACAATTGTGAAGAATTGTGGGGATATTGTCCATATGCATGTTGCTGAGAAAGATCTCCTTCATGAGATGGTGAAAATTGTAAAAAAGAAGGTGACTTCTTGCCGACTCTCAAACTCCCTGATGTCTTTTTTGGACGTTTTTCTCTCTTCATAAAGTTAATGCATCTATATATATACTGTTTTGTAGCAGCAACCCGACTTGCATGTCAAGGAAAAAGTATTAATTTTGATAGACACATGGCAAGAAGCATTTGGAGGACCAAGGGCAAGATACCCACAATTTTATGGAGCATACCAGGAGTTGCTGGTAATTCTTCTTACTGGTTTTAATTTGTGTATCTGCATCATTTGATAATAGTTCATGTCATTAATATGTCTTAAAACAATTTGGAAAAGAAACTGGGTCTTTTGATGAGTATGATAGTTTATTTTTCTAAAAGATCACCCCATCAGCAACTAATTGGTATAGGGCCCAGTTGCAGAAGTTGTTGGGGGACTGCATATCTCCAAACAGTACAATGGTCGCAAAAAATTCAATACAGAAGCTTATTGAAACAAACTTCCAGCTTCCACCACATGTAGTTTGTTAATTCACAGTTAGTCATGTCATGTTATTCCTTTAGCATCACCTTTCCTTCTCAAAATGGAGTTTTAGATATATTGCTTTACATTTCAGCGCATTGGAGCTGTATTCCCTCAGAGATCTGAGAGATCAGCCCCAGTGTTCACACCCCCCCAAACACATCCACTGGCTTCATACCCACAGAATCTACAGAATCCTGAATCCGGACAGGAAGCAGCTGAGTCTTCTGCAGAGGCTGAATATCCAACCTTGAGGTGAATCTTTATTTCTAACTCTGGAAAGAAGTTAAACTTTTAATTCATTTTGCTATGCTTTCTTTCTCTTTTTTCTTGTCCTATTGCGGAGCTGTCAGCAAGTGCGGTTAGTATAGTTGATGTTGAGAAGTGAGAGCCAGTCTAAGAGAATCTTCTCCTACTTGTCCCTGCGCAACTTGATTGATGAGTAGTTTGATAGTGCATGCCTTGACAGAGTTTGATGGTTGAGCTCAACGCCTCAACCAAATGTAAATGTAGGCATGTGATAAAACAAGACATGTTTTTCAGCTAAAAAAAATGGCATGTTTAAAGTCAACGAAACCTGTCAATTTGATGAGAGTGCAATAAAGAATCGAAGAGAATTTGTTTTTTGGTAAAGGTAAAGATTTATTGAAATGGTACCAAGATGGTACAGGAAAGAAACAAAACAACAGGGAACAGCCTACTACTCCCTTCCTCCGTACAGATCCAAGAAATCCATGTATTGATTCAAACTATCTAGTGATCCATTTTTACCCAAAAAGAACAGATTTTGTAAACAACTATTCTTAATTCTAGAAATGTGAGTTCTCTGCCCTTAAACACAAGCCTTGTTTCGTTCCAGCCATATTGTCCAGAAGATGCACAATGGAATAGTTCTTTGTATCTGTTTTATCTCTTTTGGTATCACCTGCTGTTGCCAACCTTCCAGCTAACCCTTTACATTCTGAGGCATCACCTATGTAATTGAAGAGAACTTTAGGACTAATTTTTTCCATTAGCAATCGTAATATCTTGTTGCCCAAATATAACAGTGAATAACTCTAGGAGTGATTGCTGGTATTTCATATATCTTTCTTCTTGTGCTATGTTGGTTTGAACTGCCAAAGATTATAGGATCTTGTCCAAGTTCATTGAGTCGATCCAAATCTCTGGTTGAACTGAGAAATTGTAGGATCATAGCAGGTATAGTGTAGGAATCTGTATGATCACTAATGAGTCATAGGATCAGCAGTAGTTTCCAACTACTACTCCAATCATACTATTTTTCTTCATTTTGATGTATTTTGTTGACATCCAGATGTTAGGTTACATAATCCAAGATTAATCTAATCAGAAGTAAATAGAAACAACAACATATAAATTTCCATTCTCTTTCTTTGATGACTGCGGTGTATGGCTCAGCTTGCACACCTTGACTAATTTCACGGGGTACTTGCTAACTCCCACTAGTATAGGTACAGGGTAACTCTGTCCACAAGGCTTGGACCAGTGTTATCAAAGGCGAAAAGCGCAAAAAAGCTCCAAGGTCCGTTGGGGCTTTAAGCGCAAATAAAGCACGGGCTTTAATGAAAAAATGCGCAACGGGAGAAAAAGTAAAAATATACACGTAGTCCAAGACTAATCATTATAAGCACGAATAACAATTATATGAACAAAGAAATTGAATAAAAATTCCCGATAAAGTGAAATATCAATTGTTTAAGGTCGCCTTTTCAGGATTACACTAATTGGCAAGGAAAAGTATGCCTTAGAGCTTTGATGCGACACTAAAGCGCCCACAAAGCGAGGTGAAGCGCTCAATGTGTTTTTAGCCTCGCTTCAGGGCTTAAGCACGCTTTAAGCGCGCCTTTGACAAGGCTAGCTTGGACATGTATAAATTTCCATTCTTGCATCTTACTCTTCTTTTTTCTTTTTGCACTTATCTTTTGATGCATTTTTTTACTATGATTTGTATTGATATCTCATATCTCTCTTCTGGGATGCATCATTTTATCTAGACATGATGTTACTAGTTTTCTTTTGGGATAAGATTAAGATTTTATTAAATGGTATCAAGATGGTACAGAAAAGGAACAGAACAAAAAGGACACCGAAATCAGCCTACCACAGTCTTCTTCCTAACAGCTCCAAGAAATCCATGTACTGATCTGAACTAACTAGTGGGCCACTTTTGCACCAGAAAGCACTTTGTAAACGTTTACTCTTAATAGTTAATTCTAGCAATATGTTACTTGTTTAGACTACTTTGAATGCGTTCATGTTATCCTTCAAGTATCAATATGTTGTATTTGTTATAATGTGTGTCTGGTAAGATTTTATGAGTCTATTGTCCAATCCTACAATGCGGTGCTGAGATTGCTGAAGTGATCCCACATAGGGTCCGCAGTAGAAAAACAATTATGTAGACCTTCCTTTTCTTCTTTGGATACCCTTTAAGGTTGAC
>ML522599.1:71321-95584 GCA_005239535.1 Nicotiana rustica | reverse complement strand
TTTAGGTTGCTTGCAAATGCCATGGCTGCCCAATTATCAAGCACCCTGGGTAACTGCATTCTTTCTCTTTGAAACCTGTCTACAAACTCACGGAGTAGTTTCGTGTCTCCTTTTTTAATTTTGAATATGTCTTCCATTCTCTTCTCAACTTTTTTTGCACCAGAGTGTGCTTTTATAAACGAATCTGCAAGCTCAGCAAAAAAGTCAATAGAATTTTCACGGAGAAGACAATACCAGGTTAGGGCCCCTTTGGTAAGTGTTTCCCCAAATTTTTTGACAAGGACTTATTCAATCTCTTGTTTCATTAAGTCGTTGCCTTTTACCCCAGTAGTGAAAGCAGTCACATGGTCGCGTGGGTCAGTTGTTCCATCATATTTGGGAACGTCAGGCATTTTAAACTTCTTGGGTATAGGCAAGGGTGCCGCACTTGGCTTCCAAGGTTTTTGAGAATATCTATCAACATCAATGCCTTTGATAATATGTGGTACTCCAGGAATTTTTTCGATGCGATCGTTCTGCTCCTTCATCTGTTTCTGCATGCTTAGCAGTAAATTTTGTAATTCTGAGTTATTAGATATACCTGGTCTCGTTTCGAGAGATTCATTAGGAGTATCTCCCCTTCCTGAGTTTGTCAACCAGATTGAGGATTTTCCATGGTGATGATGTTATTGGGGGGTGGTGTAGGCGGTGTAGGTAACACTGCCGGTAATTCCCTCGCAAATTCTTGCAAAGCTTGGCTCACATACTATGCAATCATTTGCTTTACACGATCTTGTTCCACAGTTTAATTATTATCACCATTGTTGTTATTGGATCTTTCTGGGGATTGTTCCCTCGAACCACGTGGGTTCCGAAGACGATGGAACTGGGTTCCACTCCTTTGCTGGTTGTTATCGTTGGAGTTTGACATAGTTCAGAGGATATCACTTGAAAAGTAAACAAAGATTATCAGATTCCCGGTAACGGAACTAATTTTTGTTTAACCAAAGAATTAGACCCTTTGACTAAAGCTTATTTTTAAGATAAATACGAGTTATCGATAATCAAGGAAATGGAGAAAAATGGATAATAGACAATATTGCAGAAATATAAAAAATAGAAGTCAATTATATTCGAGAACCAGATGCCTTTACAAGCTGTATTCTCCTCCCTTATATAAGAGATTCTTATAACGTACGACTCTTGCTATGGTTGCTCATTAATGACTAATTATGACATTAATGACGCGTTACAAAGTATAACGGTAATTGGGGTACGATTACATAACGTTCGAGTAATCAATTGTGGATCTTTGAATCTGACCGTGCCTCTCTCCTATTTTGATCAAGTTGAGTTTCCCGTGACTGATAAGCTCGAGGGTTTATTTAACCATGCCTCTTTGTGCCGTACCTTTTCAAAGAATTACATCCAGCTGTCGCGTTTTCCTGTGTCCACGTGACTGGCTGAGTTGTCAAAAACTGGCTTATATGTGAAACTCTTTTTTACCAATACACACACCAGATTCATCATCCAACGCTACTGCCTCCAAACGTTATCTCCGTTATGTCAAGGCTACTGCCTCCCATGGTTTATTTCATCTACCTTGCTTCATGGTTATAATGATTCGGATTGGGGAGGTGATATTGATGATTCCTGGACTTTGAAGTGTAAGTTGACAATTGTTCCATACCCTGCTCAATTTGAGGGCGCGTGTAGGGAAATGTCGCGTAGGAATTGTTGAAGTCTATTTTATATAGAGTTGGCGCAATTGTTATCTCATTAGGAGTCCTAAGTAGTAACTACTTTGGAGTCTTATTCTCCAAGAAACTCATGTATATATTTATATATCCGCATATAAGAATAAGGTTTTAGAAGCATTTTTCTGTTCTATCATTAAAAACATTTATACATGACCGTCAGTATTATGCATTAGAAGACCAGACAGACATTTTGTTTCGAGCATGTTTGAAAAGTCTTCTAGGAATTGAATTTGTGTGCGCATAATTATTTGGTCAACATCTGAATTGTGTGGTCAAATAATTATTTGGCCAATATAAAATTAAGTGTAATATAATTGATGACAGGATATAATTACGTTATATAATTACAAATTAAGATAGCTTTTTTAATTCTCTTTTATTATTCTTTTCTCAAAGAGAATTATCAATATCTGAATTCAAATATATATTAGATGTACTGGTGCTAGAACCTTTGTTATTGTTTTTGAGACAGGCAGTAGTCTGAAAATTTTATATGACATAAGTCATTTTCTAGAATTTTGTTTTTCCCTAGGAAGTTTATATTTTAATATTTTTTATAACGGGAGGTTATTTTTCATAAAAAAATAATTTTCTTCATATGGAGAATTAGAGTTCCTCACTTATGGGTGGAAGTCCATTTTTTTAAATAATTTTCTTAAATTTTTAACTTCGTAAACAATTAGTATTTAGGCATTATTATTTATCTTTATTATTTAAAAGTTCCACCAAAGACTTCCATTTGGTCATACTATTATTAATCTTTCATATATCTTTTAGCAAAAGAATTTACTGACCGTAAACAATAAATTGCGTCGAGAAAATAAAATCAAGACCGAAAAATATCGCAACAATCATAGTATTTAATTTCAAATATTTGAGTGTTACAATCTCTATGAATCCTCTTATTCTTCTTTCTAATATTAAATAAATTCAAGGGCCTTTGAGATTGATCTTGAATCTGTATTTGTTGTCACGAACGATGATCTTGATTCAACTAGCACGAACTTTTATTTGAACTCGTACACCTTGAATCTTGACTTGTTCTTCGTTCTTGAGCTTGAACTTTATTTCTTGAAGCTTGAAACTTGTAGAGAAATTTGCGGCGTTTGATCCACGGGCTCTGTCTTGCTTCTTGTTATAACTTCTGGTGTCTTTTCTGAGTTATGAAGACCCTATTTATAGTTGTGGAAGGGAAGAGTTATGATAAGAACAAGCTCTTTTCGACCAATCAAATTGAACTGTGACAAGGCCGTATATGATTGGCCAGAACATGTCACTTGTACACGTGGCGCGGTTTCATTGGCCATTTAATGTGATTTGGCATGCCTTGTCATTTTGACACGTGGCATGATCCTATTTGTTTTCCCGTTTGATTTGGCGCGCCACGTCATTTGACACGTGCCACCAAACTGGGCCTCCAGGAGGATGGCATTTTGGGCCTAATGAAGTGGGCTCATCACTTTAGCCCAATTATGAGTTAGCCAAATGGATTAAGACTTATTTATTTAATCCATTTATGTTGGACTTATATAATTAATTCAATTATATTAGCCCATATTATTTATTTGGACTAGTACATTTAAAATGTAGTCCAAATTATTTAATAAATTTAATTCTAATAAAATTTACATGCCTACAAATGCTCATACTTCAAGACTTGTCGGGTTTAAATTCATTGAATTTGAAAGGCAAGGCTTGGAGTATTTATAGTCATGATATCAAACGTTACAATTGCAATCTGTTCACCAGATGAAGAAAGCTACCAAACTTTACACTTTCCAACATTTCTTCATGGAGAGTTTGTGCATTTGTAAATGTGATGACCCAAAATGTCATCCCTTGTTTTAAAAGTCAAATTGTGTTCTAAGGCCTTGAAAACCTCCTTTTGTCTCACCCATATTGCGTGCGCAGTTCGGGCGTGTATCTGGAAAGCTTTGATATGAAAAACTGAGAAAATACTAATTTTTGCCTTTAAAATTGAATTTAAGTTGACTTCGGTCAATATTTTGGGTAAACGGACCCAGACCCGTGATTTGACTGTCCTGAGGGTCCGTAGAAAAATATGGGACTTGGGCGTATGCCCGAAATTGAATTTCGAGGTCCCAAGCCCGAGAAATAAATTTTTGAAACAAAACGTTTTACTGAAATTATAAGAGATTTTGGAAATTTGATTATATTTTAAATTGATGGTATCGGGCCCGTTTTTTGGTTCTGGAGCCCGGTACAGGTTTATATGGTACTTGAGTGATGCCTGTAAAATTTGGTAAGAAACGAAGGTCATTTGACGTGATTCGGACCCGTAGTTGTGAAATTTGAAACTTTGAAAGTTCTTGAGATTTTTCTTTGATTTTTATGCTAAATTCATTGTCTAAAATGTTATTTTGGCGATTTGATCGCACGAGTTAGTCCGTAGGATATTTTTAAGGTTGTGTGCATGTTTGGTTTGGAGCCCCGAGGGCTCGGATGTGTTTTGGATTGGTTTTAGGGTGTTTAGGCTTAGGAAATCACTGCTGGTGCACCAGTTCTGGTGTGCCCGCACCTGCGAGCCTAGGGCCACAAGTGCGAGCTCGCAGGTGCGGACCTTCAGCCGCAGGTGCGGTCCAGCCCATCTTGCCCATTTCTGCAGGTGCGACCCAAGCACCGCAGGTGCGAGGGTCGGGCAGTGAAGTTTTAAAAATAGAACTCTAGCAGTTTTCTTTTCAAATTTTCACAAAATAGAATGCTTAGGGCGATTTTCTCAAGAGCTTTTCTTCCCAAAATCATAGGTTAGTGCCCATTAACTATTTTCTTTCAAACCTCCGATGATTTTCATCAATTTTTATAAAAAATTCTAGGGTTTTAATGGTAGAAAATAAGGGATTTGGGTAGAGTTAGGAATTTTTGTATAATTGGAATTTAGACCTTATTTTGAGGTCAGATTCCGAAACAAATTACACATTCGGACTCGTGGTGTATAGGTAATCAGGTTTTGGTCCGAACTTCGTGTTTTGACCAAGCGGGCCCGAGGTCGATTTTTGACTTTTTGGAAAGAATGATAGAAAACATATAATTAAGCATTGGGGTTGAATTATTTAGCACTTTTTGATGTTGTTAAGATAAATATGTCTAGATACAAGTGAATTGGAGGCGAATTCTAAAGGGAAAGCGGTAATTGAGGCTTGAGTTGGCCGTGAAATCCGAGGTAAGTGTTTGGATTAACCTTAGCTTGAGGGAATAGGTATTGTGCCTTATGTTCTACGTGTTAGTGTTGTGTTTAACGTATAGGTGTGGTGACGAGTATCTACACGTTGGTGTCAACTATGCCCGTGAGTCAAGTATCGTGCTTTATGTGATTTTTCATTCAGCATTATTTGAGTTCAACTTGATAATTATCCATGTTGGTGATATTTCCTTGGTATTAATCGTTGTTGAGTATTGGTTCAAGTAAATAATTATTACGTGAAGTTAAGTAACTAAGTGAGGTTGGTTATAGTTGTTTCCCTTGCCGGGATGATATTGATTCTACTGTTGACTCCCTAGCCGGGACGTTATGGATTTATTATTGTTGTTTGTATTGTTGATTTCCTTGCCGCATTGTTGTTATTGATTTGTTTGGGTGAGGAAGAGTGTAAAGGACGAAGGGTGATGCCGTGCCATTTTCTATTGATTTATTGTGAGGATGAGAGTGAAAGCAGGAAGGGTGATGCCGTGCCAGCATTATGATATTAAAAGCATGAAGGGTGATGGCGTGCCGTATTATGATATTAAAAGCACGAAGGGTGATGCCGTACCGTTTCTATTGATTTATTGTGAGGAAGTGAGTAAAAGCACGAAGGATGATGCCGTGCACTTATTTTTGTGTTGTTATTCGTGTTGTTTAAATTGATGTCAAATTTGTTGCTTTACTTCGTTACTTCCATTGTTTGATATTTCCTCCCCTCAGCATGTTCCTCTTTCCTTGTATTTAGCTGCTTAATTCGTGTTGTTATTATTTTCTCCGTATATGATTAAACTGCACAGGTTTGGTTGGTTTTCGTGTCCTAGCCTCGTCACTACTTCGCTGAAGTTAGGCTTGACATTTACTCAGTACAAAGGGTCGGTTGTACAGATGCTACGATCTGTAATTTTGTGCAGATCCCGGTACAGGACTCTACGGACCTTAGAGTGAGGAGGTTGCCTTTAGTCCATTGGAGATTCCGAGGTAGTCCTGCAGGCGTCCGCAGGCCTTGGCGTCCCCTCCTACTTTCTTTTCCATTCTGTTCTTCTTTATTCTAAGAAAAATGTATTTATTTCGTTCAGACCCTTATATGTAGTATTCATAGACAGTCCGTGATGTTGTGACACCAAATTCTGGGTTTAGTATTATGAATTTCGTAATGACATTTGATCAAGTTGTTAGACTTTGTTTTATTTCACACTTTTATTTCCGCTGATTTGTACATCACCTGTTGTCTGTTAAAAATAAATGAATAAGGTAAATAAACATTAACATTGGCTTGCCTAGCGGGTTCAATGTTAGGCGCCATCACGGTCCCGACGATGAGAAATTCGGATCGTGACAGTAAAGTACGTTAATTCCAACCTATATAGTACCATGAAGGCTGAAACTTCAAGATCACAATCTTTGTCCACATAAGATTAAGTGGAGTTTTCTTTTCCTTTCCCAATAAATGCTTTTTCCTGTTCTTGAGACCATGGCCATTTTTATTTAATAACTCTAATTCAAATAAGAACTTAGCTTGTTCTCCATGTGTTATGCAACTGACATAATTTGGAAATAAGTCACCAAGCAAATCACCGCATATTACTAAACCAAACAAACATTGGATTTGACTGCTAGAACTCCTACTACTGTCGGCTTCAAATAACAATTCTTTCTCAATTCGAATTAGGATACTTAGTTCCTCTTGAAATCTAATAATGTGCAGTCCCACATCGCCAGCATTATTTTAACATCATCTTCCAAAGATCTATATAAACTCATGTGCTCGTATTTGTTGAGCATCAATTCGCAGTTTTTGCAAGCCACGTGAGTCTATTTTTGTGGACTTGGAAGCATTAACGCGAAGGTAATTTCTTCTTCTTTTCTTGTACTTTCTTTATTCTATTGTCCATTTTTTGTAGGTGAAATAAGAAGGGTGTGTCTTGTTTAACGAGATGATCCATGCATGAAGAAGACAATCTTAGGGTGAGGGGATGGGTACTCATCCTTGCCTGAATATCAGAGAGATTACTCTCATGGACCGACTACTGGAGAGATTATTATCAATGTGGCCCGACTACCGGAGAGATTACTCTCAATGTATCCTGACTATCGGAGAGATTACTCTTAATGTGGCACGAATACGGGAGAGATTACTCTCAATGTGGCATGACTACCGGAGAGATTACTCCCAATTTGGCCCGACTATCAGAGAGATTACTCTCAATGCGGCCGACTACCGGAGAAATTACTCTCAAGGTGGCCCGATTACCAGAGAGATTATTCTCAATGTGGCCCAACTAACAGAGATATTACTCGCGATGAGGCCGACTATCGGAGGCCATTTCATCCATTCAGACCTTTGTGCCCATTATAATATTCTTGATTTGGATTTTGATGACATTTTTTTCTCTCTTTTTTTGAAGCCCGAAGAGATGAAAAATTTCAGAGACTATACCTCACCTCCCTCCAAACTCAGATATCTCATAATCAAGACCGAAGATGGCATAGAACAAACTAAGCTTTTGGTTCACACGCCACAAGCTGGTCGGTATGCAGCCTTATGGCCTTCTTTGAGGAACTCCCTATATGTAGAAAACTGGACCTTGGAGCACAAGTCAACTTCTAATCCATTGTCCAAGATGTGGTCTCTCCAAGCGCCAATCCATCGCCACGTGAACATTGTTAGCACCTTTCCGAACTTAGGACGTCGCATAATTCAAGGCAAAGTACGTTGGGGAAATACAACAACAATCGAGGGCGAGTATCATCATATTCCAGGATATTGGGAATGGGCTGAAGACGTACTTGGTGGAAGGCAACAAACCCTGAGTACAACAAATATTTATGATGCTGTCTATTCCTCACTTTTCACTTATGATCGAAACTCGAACATTTTACAAGCATTTTGTGAGTCTTGGTGCCCCAAGACGAACACTCTTCTTACATCAACTGGAGAACTATCTATCTCTATTTGGGACTTACATATCCTTGTAGGTGAACCGGTCGATTGCAATAATAATATCCAACAAGGAGTCGGGACAGGGAGCTGAGATGGGATTAGTGGTATATATTTGGATAAAGCACGTGAAGTATCCTGGTTGCACTTCCACAAATATGGTTTTGTTTTTACTTCTAAAATTATGCTAAGGATTTAAATTCTAAGATATAAAACTAGAGAATATTATTTTTGTTGTTGTTTTAAAATAATGTAAAAGGCCTAGGGCTATGACCGTCACCTACGTGTTTGACTAAGGAGTTGTAAACTTTAGAGCATGTTTCGTTGGTCGGGGCGTATTATAGCTATCAACACACAATTACCCACTCAATACCTCTCCATAAGAGAGTGGTTTTGCCCAATTTGGCTTTTTCAAGTCCAAATGGGTATAATATAAAACTGTTGATAAATTGCTCAAGTCGGGTTTTACTATCTCTAGGTTCAACACTTTAATTGGGACTATCATCTCTTGATTTCATCCCAAATTCTTGTTAGCCAAGTTTTCATAGACTAAGTCTCTCTTTCTTAAGTAGAGACTAAGTCCATTAGGATTTAACTAATGTTTGCTACCATTAATTCTACAATTAATAACAAGAAAAAATGCCAAATAATAAACATCCAACCATAAACGAGCCCTAAATCAAACACCCATTAGGTTCACACACTAGGGTTGGTTCACAACCCTAGCTAAAAATCTAGCTACTCATAGTGGGTAAAGAGGAATTTAAAGAAGAAAAGTTGATAAAACTTATATTGCAAGATTAAAAGATGAAAATCCAATGTTAAATCAACAATATAAGCTAAATTTGCCTAAAAGGGTAAAGAAAAACGACTACAGACTTTTCAATCTTCAAAACTTCATCTAATTTTTTGTAAGAAGTCAATTTTGATAAAGCTGGAGTTTTTGAAAAAAGATGCCCTTTCGGAGGTTCTGCGGCCACACAATTCTGTGTGCGGTCCGCACTTCTCTTCAGCTTTTGACAGGATTTTATTTTTCGGCCGCACAATTCTGGATTGCGGCCTCATCTCATAAGTTCTATGGTCCACACTTTGCACTGGAGCTATGTTGATTTTTCTTCACAATCTGCGGCCGCAGATAAAAATCTATGGTCCGCAGTTGAGCTTGTATGCCTTATTTTTGTCCTTGTTCAGATCACTCCTTCTTGAGTCGGATTCCATCGTAGTGTCTTATTTTCCAATACTCCTGAAAGTAAGCACATTTCATTAGTTTTCGAAAATATCTTTAAATAGTTTTGGATTAAACGAAAACCAAAAGGCGCTAATAAGTAGTCTAGATCCCCACGTATCAACTCCCCCAAACTTAAGCTTTTCCTTATCCTCAAGAAAATAAGGTAATTCCCACCTCCAAAAGATAAGGGCTATTCCAATTAGTCTACGGTGAATCAAACACACATCAACTGGGACCAACAATTACCCACAAAACTTATGAATTATCAACAAGGCAATGATTTGAAATTTTAAGCACAAATAGTTCTAATGTGACACTTGAGTATCAAGAGTTGACTTTACTCATCAAAGAAGTTCGCTCTTTCATGTAGGTTATTATGGATCCCAAACTCCTCTTCTTCTACTGCCGGTTAGCATATCTCACTTAAGAACGTAGCACTCAATTCAAGGATTTGTGAAAAGTTTGCTCGTCTCTCTCAAAAGGATTTCACAAGTACGGATCTAAGTACCATATGCTTTCCTCTCATGTAAATCACCACTAATGTAAGTTCATTCGGCTTGAACTCACATAGGGCTTTTTCAGAATGTAACGAAGGCTTTTGGACTAAGATAGGAAATGTTGGAATAGAATGGCTTCATATTTATTTAAGCACTCCATTTTCTCTTTTTGGCTCATGCTTTACCGACTCTTTGAGGCATTTTCTTTTTCCTTAGGGAAACTAGAGAGACTTGACAACACTCTTTCTTGGTCATGATATTCATTCACTCCTTCTTTGTTTTCTCTATGCTTTGCATTTTTACTTTTCTTTGAATCTCTTCAACTCTTCAATTATTCACTTTCTTTTTGCATTTTTCTTTTGTTCTTTCTTTCTTTTTCTTTGCCTTTCCTTTTATTCATTTCTTTTCTCTTTTTTTTTTTACCTTGATACCACTTTCAAATTCGTCGTGTCTTTTTGTACCTTAAGGAAAGCTCAGGTGCCAAGAGAGGGTCACTACAAAACGGGTAAAGGCTTGTAACATGGTTGTCAAATGAGAAGGGTTTAAGGCTCAAAATGGTTTACTAGGGATAACATCATTGGTGGGCTATGAAAAATTTCAAAACGGGTCAAGGGGAGCCTACAATCATTCTCAAGCCAAGCAACTTAAAATTTCTCCTACAAACACATTCGGGGCAAGTTCTAGACCATTCACACGTGTACTTGGACTTGTAATAAAACATCTCACACAGCTGGCATTAAAAAGGATATAGTCGAGGGCCCACAATAACCATATTCAAGATTGAAAATCACTAATAGTTCAACTAAACCACTCGATGATTGCCTAAGTCAATTCAAGAATCACAAGGTCACTAACTAGATCTATTTTGTTCCAATAACTTGTTTTTCATCATAAACATGCAGTTAAGTGTCTTGGTACCAAGTGAAACATTCTTGACTCTCTTATTCATTATTACTACTATTACCTAAACATAAAAAAAAGACTCAATCCCTTAAGAAGGTTGTCACGCCATCCATCGTTGGGAAGAGTCACCCTGTTCACACAAAAACCACCTTTGAAAAAAATCAGGGCATTAAGAAAACCAAAGGCTTATTGATCACTTAAACATAAAAAGAAACTACTAAATAAAAAATAAGCTATGAAGTAAACTACTAAAAGCATAAATGAATATACAAACTGAGAAAAGGAAAGAGAATATATACATCAATTGAGAGAGAAGAATATGTACATAATGAAAATAAAAAGAAGAAAATGTTATCAGTTATTACAAGCTAATGTCAAATGTCAAATCAAAAAAGACTCCACCCCCTGAATAAAAATAAGCATTGTCCTCAATTCTTAACAAAATCAAAATAAGGAAGGGAATGAGTAGAGAGGACTCCCTATGTGGTCTTAGTGTCCATAGCAGCATCACCTCCCTCAGGCTCCTCCAACTGGATCTCATCATCCTCTGCTCAGAGAGTAGCTGGCTTGGTGAACATCTGTAGCACCGCCTTAAGTGTGGGCAGCAAGGTCTGGTTCCTCAGACTGGCCAGCTGGTGCCACTGGTGCTAATGGTGTTGTTGGGTCTGCTGGTACTGATGGATCTGTCTCTATCAGTAAGTCAAATGGAAGATCACCAACTACTGCTATCTTGGTCAACTCTTGTCTCAACTTGTCAACTTATTTCCTTGAAGCCTGGGATTTCCTCATATTCTTCACCTGCTTCCTAAGCTCCTTAATTGCTCCCCCATGTGCCACCAAAGTGTCCATGATGGTCTTTTGATTCTCTAATATCTTCTTCAAAGTTTCCTCCACTGAAGGAGGAATCTAGGGTGCTGGGGTAGAAGCATGTGCTGCAACAACACTAGATAGGTCAAAGAGCTTTGTAGTAGCTGCCTGTATCTAGTTGTTGAGACTCGCCAGCGTCCAGGAGACTCGCAGCACAGAGAGTGGACAAGTACAGGAGGAAGGAATTGATACTGATGGTCCTGAAGATGGAGGTGGAGGCATGGCAACTGTCTCGGTGGAAGGCTCGGCTGCTGTAAAAGGTATGGTTGCTATAGAAAGCATGGCAGCTGAATCTGCAACTACCACCGATGGCTCCTCAGACTAGCCTACGGTAGCAGTCGACTTACCATTGTTCTTCGCGTTCCTTGGGTCCTTCAGAGATTACCAGGAGAAGGGCTTCTTATCCCTAACCTTTCTATCAAAACCTTTCGTTTCCACCCCCGCATTCGTGAGATACTCCATGATAGTGTTGGGATACGGATAGGAGCTTTCACCCTGGCTCACAACCAGTGACATGTTGGCCGACATGATGGAACCCATATTGATTGTGTACCCGGACACGATGGAGGCAACTAATACTACCCGGGGGACTGGGAGATTGTTCTCATTCTGGCTCGGGTCTATACGACTACACAAAAATGTTTGCCACCTTTTTTCCTCAAGGTTAAGGGTGGCCCGCTGAACGGGAACCCATGTTGTGATCCATGGTGGTGGTGGTCCTGGAGCTGCTAGTATCTCAGCTAACCAAGGGCGGGTCGCATCACCCATTGCGAACTTCTCCAAATATTGAACCGGGTCCACATCCTCGAGCCCAAAATAGGTGTTCAGGGTGCTCTGATCAAATATTACTTTCAAATTTCACACCTTAGTCACCTTAGTCCCCTTCTTGATGTGCGCCACATTACCGTAGAATTCATGGACTAGGTTCTCCTTGGCATCCACCACACTTTGAGTGAACCTTGTCCACCCTTTTCTCTCCCAAAACTGCTTTTCCACATTTGGATTGAACCTATCCAAGTCTTTCAAAAGAAACTGACTGTAACGCCCCAAAAACTGAGGAGCGTGACCAGTGCTCAACCGAATAAACTCGACTGAGCAAGCCTGATAGATTTCATTCTATCCAAATTTATCTTTGAATAAAGAGGAGATGTACTCCATTAATCATATTCTGAAAATATTCATTAACAACTTCCATTTTGTTTTCATTAGCAGTTTCAAAGCAAAATATCCAGAATATTACAATTTTTATAGATATGATGAAAAACATGTTTTCCAAATACCAATATTTCTAATTCAATTCCCACTATCAAACACCACCCACAACCTGTCTATGGAGCCTCTAAATACAACTGAAGAGTAATATGGAAGTGCCGGCAACAAGGCTCCGGCTATACCTCAAAATACAAAGTACATAATAAACAAATGATACAGTATCCCGAAATGAAGTGTCTCACCAAGTCAACTGAAAAGAAGATGCGCCACTAGCTGTGACCAGCACTGTCTGCTATGGAACCACCTACATCCATTTAAAAATGTAGCACCCCCGGTAAAAGGGACGTTAGTACTGTCGAATAGTACTAGTATGTAAATCTAAACACCAACTCTAATATAAGGAACAAGGAAACAAATGAAAGGGGAAATAGTCATGTTATACAACAAAAGCTTCAAACAAAGTACTATAACGTCAAGTAGGTGAGCACATAAGTTCTCGGTTCACTTTTCATCTTATTAGGTTGGTAATCTTAGTGCCATGTGCCAATATCCACAATATCTCCATGTTCTTACATGGAGTCTGATCTCAACCCGACCAGCTAGGTCGTTTCGTTTGAGACATCAACCTTGTCCACAATTCTAATCATCATTTTTAGCACAATTACCACCATGTGTGTGGAATGGCGTCCGATCACGGGCCGATTGGCTAGGCCATCTCTATTGAGACATCATCCATTCAATCAATCATCTCATTTTACATTTCCTTCCCATCTTTTGATACATTGGCACGGGGGGCTTTATTTATTAAATTGTTCTTAGCTCTTGGCCGTACTTTACATTTTCAAGTTTTCCCCTTTTTCATATTCTACATTATTATCACATCAATAAAATCTATCATGCAAAGAATTTCCACACATAAGGAAGATGGCTTGGAAAATCATAAGCACATGTTGGCGTTTCATACAATTTGGCATAGAGACCATCATTCGATTCTTGACATAAATCCTTAACATTTCTCAACACAGATTCCTCGTTTCAAACACATTCTCAAATAAAATGACGATATGATAAGCATTTAGAACATTTATTGAACATGAATATTTCAACACAACATATTAAGGCAACCAATTCTAGCATGATCAAGTTAGGAACTTACACCAAATACTTGAACACCAGGGGTTCGATCCTAAGAATAAGGGATTTTAACCATACATACCTCAATAGAGCTTTTAGGCAAATTCTACTTTTAGAAGTCATTATAAAATAGTTGAGTCGAGGCTCATTTCGTAATCTATTTCATATATTTTCTCATTTCATAGGCATCACTAGACACAATGATAAACGTTATCCACACTTTATTTCCTCAGTTTATTTAATTCATTTTCAAACATCTTTATAGTTTATCAAAAACTAAACTCACTCAATCAAGACATTTAGCACGCATACGAGTAATTAGGAGTATTAAGCATATCGAGTTTTCCTCACCTAATTGGTATACTAGTTTTCATTTAAAATACAACTCAAAGCCATACCATTTTAATAAGCAACCCATACTTTAAACATCTATCGTTCGATATAAGGCTCGCTCAGAATAATCAAGTTTAAGAATTTATAGGGGATAACCCCGAACGTAGAAATTAGGAATTTTGAGCCGGTCATGCTTAAACTTATGGAAACATTATGGAATTCGATTCCGAGAGAGAAAGTTTAGCCAATATACCTAGTTGATTCTTCCTTAAGTTACTACAACACACCAACACCTCTAGCAATAATAATCTATAGGAAGATAGCGAAAATTGATTAATAATTAGAAAGATTTCCATGGTGTAACTCTCTTAGGAATTTCATCAAACACCTAACATGTGAAATAGACTACAAGGCTCTACAATGGAAATTCCTTCTTCCCTCAACCAATTTCAACAAGAACTACCCAAAATAGTTCATTAATCCCACATACTATAACTTAGTGTCACATGCATGGCCTATTTCTAACCCCACAATATATTTGAACTCTTAACCTCTAGCATGCAAGCTCTGGAAGTAGGACTTACCCGGATGAAGGATAATCTAGCGGCTAGCTTCCTTGATTCTTGAAGATTTGAAAGCTAGGTTCCCTCTTCTCTCTCTATATTGCTCTTAATTCCCTCTAAAATCATCAGAATATTTCCCCAAATGAATCCCCATACGTTATTAATAAAAATGGAGCCGGGTTATAAAATAGAAAAATGGAACCTCCGAATCGGATCTGCGATCACAGAAAGGACCGAATAATATATGTGCGGCCCGCAAAATGGTCGCATAATTAATGCTCAGAACTGGGATGTTTCGGGTTGGGTATGCTGCAGGTTTGCGGCTCGCAGACTTATTCTGCAGTTTCAAAATGCACCACAGACCTGATCTTTGGTCGCATAGTGCGCCGCATAACGGTCTTCAACTTAGATCAACTTTTGCTTCACTCTGCGGCACTTATGCGGCCCACATATTGATTCTGCGATCGCAAACCTCAACACCTTAGTGCCGCGAAGATAAATTTACTACTTCTGAACACTTTAGCCTAATTCGGCACCATAAGACCTTAAATTACACTGCGAAATTTTCTGGGGCCTTACATTCTCCCCTGCTTAGGATCATTCGTCCTCGTATGAAAAGAAATGTCCGCCCCAAAAACTTAACATAATCTATCTCTTTATTACATGCCTCAAGTCCTTAAATTTTGACTAACTTCCAAAATTTTCAGAAATTTTGGCAGAGTCTCCTTTGTAACTAGGCTTATCCACCTTCCAGATAACCACCAAAACCATCCTAACAACACATCCACAACTCGACATAGAACCACATGTATATGTCAATAATACTAATCTCATCATTACAAGCACTACGCTATCATAATGATACCTAGACACAGACTGCACATTTTTAAATCGTAATGCCTAGAAGGTACCTTTCAAATCAAAACCAATTGCTATACAATCAAGAGAAAATATTTTCTTTCCACGACACTGTCGGCCTTCAAGGTGGCCTCTTATACTTACAGACTTTGCCATAACACCATTCACAAAAACAATCTCAACTCCCAAACTTATCTAACAAGGATGACAAATAGATACATCGCATAAGCTAACTATCCATTAACTTCACCTTCAATATTATCCACCAGAATGATGCACAAAGGATTTACAACTACCTTATTAGACATGGACATATGACAACACATAATGCATGGAGAACAACGATGGGGAAACATCATACTGATAGTGTGGCTTAATGTGAAATACAGTTATGACACCTTCATTATCAATTCACGTAACATATTCAGGGAGAAAATTTTGATAATAACCTGCTTACCCTCCTCAACTCTAAATCTCTACGCGAAAACCCACACCAAACCTTTGATGACCTTCAAGAATCACTCTAAGATGTGCTATCATAAATTGACCATAAAATTACCTATTGAATATATGTGATCACAG
Organism: Nicotiana rustica; assembly: GCA_005239535.1. Taxonomy (NCBI): domain Eukaryota; kingdom Viridiplantae; phylum Streptophyta; class Magnoliopsida; order Solanales; family Solanaceae; genus Nicotiana; species Nicotiana rustica. Next base: position 79,528 of record ML522599.1, on the reverse strand, counting down.
GGTGATGCTCCCTCTTTGACATGTTCGAACCTTCAATCCCCAATAGATTTAATATGATGAGGAACAACAAAGTTCAAGATTGGGATGGAATTATTCAGGAATCTATTAATGTGCTGCGTAGAGTATTTCATGAGGTCATATGCTAAGGGACACAAAGATCACTATTAGCGATGCTGACATGGTTAATCATTGTGACAACATCAATTATTAGAAAAATGAGGCATAGAGGTAACTCACACGCATTGATAATGTGGGAACCATGTACGTGATCTTGAGATCTAAAAGAAGTGGGTCTTTCTAGACATGATATACATGGGAGGCATGATCGGAAGGATGAAGACGTCTACATCAACTATTCTTGGGAGGTGATGATTTATGCAAGGGATAGTAACAATTGTTCCTTTCCATATATGCCTTTCCTGACAATAGTAAGCTCTAAGGAGAAGTGGTCAAGTATGTTACACCGGTTGCCTCCTTGAGTGTAAGGAAAATTAGTTTAGCTCAAAATGGGAAGATTCTTGCAACATGGATGTGATAGTGATTTCAAGAAAAGAAAAAAAATACATGAAGTTGAATTACACTCCTAACATTAACTGACACAAGGAATCTATGCCACAAGCCCACGAGGATGAAAAAAAGTTAAACACTTATGGGATTATCATAATTCAAACAGCGTAACCCTTCATTATAATTGATCCTATATCAGACAACTACATATACAACAACTTGTCTTCCAAATCAATATGCTCATGATATGTGCAAAAATCTAAAAGCATCTAATCTCAACCTTTTATGAGTGAAACCATATATCTAGGACATCTTAATATTGAGATGAAATCATATATTGGTTAGAGGGGTTCTAATAGTTAACGTGATGCTCCGGGGAGAAAGACAAATAAAACTCCTATCCACCACGGGAGGTGGAATTCCAAGGATAGCAAAATTGCCCTCACATGACAATGACATAGTCAATGATTTCAGAAGTCGAGTGTGTAAAGACAACGGAACCCAATGAGACAGTATAAAATAATCATGGAAGGTTTGCAAATGTCATAATGAGTTCTCCATGGATTTTTACTTGAGAAGTACCCAGATGCTAATGAAATTTTTCGGGGCCTTACACTGACGCTCAAGTGTGAGCGATATCGGAAGCCACCACTTTCGAAGCCTAGTAAAAGTTGTCAGGATCACGAATCTATCTTCCCAAATTTTATGATGATGATAATATCCCGGATGACAATCGAGGAGGTGATACCAGTGTTGTCGGCCTCTAGAGGTCGAAAAAGAAAAAACGGTGACTGGTACGGCGGGGGTGCGAGTAGATGAGGGTTCTGAACCATGACTGCTATCTTCTAAACCCTTAGAAGTGCGTACTGATATGAAAGGATCATTATGGAGCTGGTCTCTCCCTGGAAATTATTGTGGCCCTCTGATGCTTCCCTAGACGGGATGTATGAACTCAATTCTGAGGGCTCTGTGGCCCTACCTCACCCGGTGGTCGCCTTTTTAAATAGCCCTTTTTGTGCGGAGAGTGGTAGGGTTCCCCTGCCTCAGCTTCGGGAGGGCTCACCCCTCCCTTTGGATGTATCACCCGTCCCCTTGATCTAAAAATTGTCTGTAATAAAAAGCAACAAGAATAAATTACAGTTCAAATCCAGAATATCAAACAGCTGCAGACAAAATAGTGTGCAGGTTGGGGAAGTGCGGTCCATACATTTTTGGGTGCGGGCGCAAATGGGTTTGTGTGGACCGCACAATTTTAGAAGTGCGGCTGCAGTAGTGGTTCTGCGGTCCGCATAATTTTGAGTGCGGTCCGCACAATCAATGCACAACAATTTTCCTAGCTTAATGATCTATGGACCACACAATTCAAAAACACACGGCAGTTAACCTAGGGTTTCTAATTCAAGCACAATTTAGACATGATACACAGTTTACCTATCCCCCAATAAGAAGGTAGTAAGTTACCCACACTTTTTTAAGCTCACATGATGATTAGTTTGACATTTAGGCTTAAAAAGAACTAAACTAATTAGGGACAAAATTAAGAAATTGAAAATTTTTAAGGATGAATTGAGCATACCAGTAATGTAGTGATGAAGGGAAGAATCAAAGATGATGAACTGAGTGTGAGATGCTTGAATCAGTTTGAGTACACTGTGCTTGCCTAAGTGTCAAATGTTCAGAGTGTGTAAAGTTTGAACAATGGTGAGGAGGAACTATTTGTATGTGGCTGGTTAGGGCATGGATGCACTAGCTAAGTGCGGCCACACTCCTTACATGTTACCACTTTTACGCATTTGATGATCTGCGATCCGCAGAATTCTGAGTGCGGACGCAGATTTTGGTGCGGATCACACATTTCCTTGTGCAGCCACACTTTGGCCATTCCTCTGATGTGCAAAACTTCAGAGATTTTGCAATTTATGGTCTATAGTTGTGCGGCGCAGACCTCTTTCTGTTGCGGCCTTCACAATTGTGCGGTCCACACAGTAAACGTGCAGTCCACACTTTTTCCAAACTTAGCCATTTTTTCCTGAGCACAATTCCTGCAAAGCACACTCATTCCTGCAACATACTTCAAAAGTCGTTAGCATAAAACAAGAGCTATCTAAAGATGAAGAAAAAGGAAAAGAAAAAGAAACATGGGTTTCCTCCTAAGAAGTGCCTGATTTAACGTCGCGGCACAACACAGATTACCATTAATCACTTGAAGTGAATCACTGCCACGACGTGGCCATCACTATCTTTTACCAGATAATCGTTCACCCGGTGACCATTGACTCTAAACACTTCATCATTTTTATTCTTCAAGTCCAATGCACCAAAGGGTGTAACACTTACAACCTCAAACCGGCCACTCCACTGAGACTTCACTTTTCCCAGAAACATCTGTAACATAGAATTGAACAATAACACAAGATCACCTTCTCTAAACTCCTTGTTGTGAATGTACTTGTCATGGAGGTACTTTATCTTCTCCTTCTATAAGGATGAACTTGTATATGCATGGTACTGGAATCCATCTAGCTCATTCAATTGTGCCACCCTTAAGTTGGCGGCGACATGCCACTCAAGATTTAGCTTCTTCAAAGCCCACATGGGCTTGTGCTCAAGTTCCATTGGAAGGTGACAACCTTTCGTGAAAACCAACCGGTATGGAGACATCCCAATCTGTGTTTTGTAAGCCGTCCTATAAGCCCATAAAGCATCATCAAGTTTCTTTGATCAAGCCGCCCAATTGGCGTTCACTATTTTTGACAAAGTACTCTGATCTTCTGGTTGGAAACTTCCGCTTGTCTACTTTCTTGAGGGTGATAGGGGGTCGTGACTTTGTGATTGACACCATACTTGGTGAATAAGGTGTCGAAAGCTTTGTTGCAAAAATGCGATCCCCCATCACTTATGATGGCCCTTGGAGTACCAAATGTTGTAAAGATGATCTTTTTCAAAAATGCCACCACACTTCTAGCTTTGTTGTTAGGTAGAGCAATGGCCTCAAACCATTTTGACACATAGTCCACAACTACCAAAATGTAGGTGTTCCCACAATAGTTTACAAATGGTCCCATGAAATCAATGCCCCACTCATCAAAAATATCAATTTCCAAGATGCTGGTGAGGGGAAACTCATTTTTCTTTGAAATCCCACCGGCCCTTTGACATTCATCACAACGCTTGACTAGATCACTTGCGTCCTTGTAGAGAGTAGGCCAATAGAATCCACGACTCAACACTTTGGCCGCCGTTCTTGCTCCACCATGGTGACCACCGTATGGTGAAGAATGGAAACCCCCAAGAATTTCAACTTGTTCGTCCTTTGGCTCAGATATTCTAATCACACCATCGATACAAATTCGAAATAGGTACGGTTCATCCCAATAACAGTCAAGGCAATCCCGTTTGATCTTCTTCCTTTAGCTTGAAGAGAACCCATTCGGTACATAACCAGTCATAAGATAATTTGCTAAGTCAATGAAACACGGCATCTCGGTCATTGAAATGGCTACAATTTGCTCGTTAGGGAATGAGTCATTGATTTCAAGGCCGTCATGTGGCCTCCCCTCCTCTTCCAAGCGAGACAAGTGGTCTGCCACTTGGTTTTCACTGTCTTTGTGGTCATGGATGTCTAGATCAAACTCTTGCAATAAAAGTACCCATCTCATTAACCGCGCCATTGAATCATTCTTTCTCATTAGGTACTGAAGTGGCACATGATTTGTGTGGACAATCACCTTTGTACCCATCAAGTACGTGCGAAACTTCTCCATAGCAAAAACAATAGCAAAGAGCTCTTTTTTGGTCACAATGTAATTGAATTGGGCATCATTCATGGTCTTACTAGAATAGTAGACTGGATGAAGGACCTTGTTGATACGCTGCCCCAAAACTGCTGCAACCACCACATTACTAGCGTCACACACGAGCTCAAAAGGTAAGCTCCAATTCGGGGCGGTGATAATAGGGGTAGTTGTCAATTTGAACTTGAGAAATTCAAATGCCTTCATGCAATATTCATTGAAATGGAATTTGGCATCTTTCTCCAAAAGCTTACACAAGGGGTTCACCACTTTGGAAAAATCCTTGATGAAATGCCGGTAGAACCCCGCATGACCCAAGAAACTCCTCACTACCTTCACAGATGTAGGAGGTGGAAGTTTAGAAATCACCTCTATTTTTGCCTTGTCGACCTCAATGCCATTCTTTAAAATCTTGTGGCCAAGGACAATGCATTCCTCAACCATGAAGTGACATTTCTCCCAATTGAGCACCAAGTTCGTCTCTTCACTTTTTGCCAAGGCCTTATCCAAAATTTTCAAGAAATCATCAAAAGGATTACCGACCACATAAAATTCATCCATGAAGACTTCAAGGTAATCCTCCACCATGTTCGTGAATATGGCCATCATATACCTTTGAAAAGTCGCTGGTGTATTGCATAACCCAAATGGCATCCGCTATAATGCGAAAGTACCATAAGGACATATGAAAGTAGTCTTTTCTTGATCCTCCAGAGTAATAAGAATTTGATTGTATCCGTAATACCCATCAAGAAACAATAGAAAGCACGGCCGGCCAGCCTATCAAGCATTTAATCTAGGAAGGGAAGTGGGAAATGATCCTTCCTTGTGACTTTGTTGAGCTTTCGATAGTGCATACATACTCTCCACCCGATCATCGTTCTTATAGGAATCATCTCGTTCTTGTCATTGGTGAACACCATCATGCCCCTTTTTTAGGACACATTGCACCGGAGAAGTCCACGAACTATCGAAAATGGGGTAAACAACCCCGACATCCAACAACTTTATGATATCCTTGTTGACCACCTCTTACATTGTAAACAACCCCGACATCCAACCACTTTATGATATCCTTTTTGACCACCTCTTACATTGTATCATTTAGCCTTCTTTGATGTTCAATGGAGGGTTTGGCATACTCCTCTAAAATAATCTTGTGCATGCAAAAAACGGGGCCTATACCTTGAATATCCGCCAATGTCCATCCGATAGCTTTCTTCCTCTTTTGTAGAACATCTAATGTGGAGCCTACCTGCATGTTAGTCAAACAAGAGGAAAGAATAACCGGTAAAGTAGAACAAGGGCCAAGGAATACATACCTGAGATGCGGAGACAATGGCTTTAACTCCAAAGTGGGAGGCTCCTCGTTTCAGGGATTTCTTGGAGGAGTCTTCTTATTTTTAAGACACAAGGACAGTTTGCGTGGTCCATAAGTGTATGACCTCATTCCTTGATATGCATTCACACATTCCACATAATCATCCTTCTCGTCATCATCAAGGTTTAGCAAAATGGCCTCCAATGTATCATCAACATTCATCGTGGCCCTAGTATCATCTATAATCACATCAGTCACATAAGGATTGCCGCATAAATTTGCACACATGGAAAACTACCTTTACATTACCCACCCAGAAAGTGAGTTCACCGGCTTCCATATCAACAAGAGCCTTCCCTGTAGCAAGTAAAGTTCTACCCAGAATAATCGGCACCTCATAGTCCAATTCACAATCAGGAATCACAAAATTCACCGGGAGGATGTATTTATCAACACGAACGAACAAATCATCAATTATACTGCACGGTCTCTTCATGGTATTATCTGCTATTTGTAATCTCATAGATGTGGGTCTTGGTTTCCCAATTCCTAACATCCTGAAAACCAAATAGGGCATCAAATTGATACTTGCCCCAAGATCACAAAGAACTTTAGCAAAGTCGGCACTTACAATAGTACAAGGGATTGTGAAAGCGTCGGGATCTTCCAACTTAGGATCCATTTAGTGCACAATTGCACTCACATGATGATTCATCTTTATAGTTTCACAATTCATTGACCGCTTCTTTCTAACCAAGTCCTTCATGAACTTTACATAACCGGGCATTTTCTCCAAAGCCTCAACCAATGGCACATTAATAGATAGGTTCTTCATCATGTCAATGAACTTTTTGAATTGGTTCTCGCCATTTAGCTTGGCAAGCCTTTGAGGGTATAGGGGAGGAGGCCTTGGCATTGGTGCCTTAGCCTTTGGCACTACCGGTTCCAGTATGTCAACAATGTGCTCCATAGGCGGGTTCATTTCCTCTTGAGTCTCCTACACATTGTCATCAATATCAATCCTTACTTCGTCATTTTCTTGCACCACATTATTCAGAATCTCATCTTATTGTATCACTTGCTCATCATCCACAATCTTTCTTTGACTTGAGGTGGGTGCATCCCCACCGTTTCCAATCATTGTAGTTACGGCCATGGTATGTCTCGTGTTGTTCCAACCCTTTGGGTTCCCCACCGTATCACTTGGTAGTGCCCTCTTAGGACGAGTGTTTAAAGATGAAAGATTTGTCCCAATTGAAATTCCAAATTGCAAATTGAAGTATTGTGAGAGGCTAGTTAAGCATCGGATTGGCATTCTTCTCCATCATTTGCTTGAACATGTTCTCAATTCGCCCCATCTCATTATTGGAAGAGATTGGACCATGGGAAGGATAAGGAGGCGGGTTGCTCAGTTTTTGATACATCGGGGAACTTTGAAAGCCCGACCCCTAATTTCCTTGGTTATTGTTCCACCCCCCCTTAGTTGTGGCCTCCCCAATATCCTTGACTATTGCCACCCCAATTTCTTTGGTTGTTTCAACCATTCCAATTTCCTTGAGTGTTCTAATTTCCTTGGTTGTTACCATCATTCCAATTGCCTTGGTTGCTAGAATTCCAATTCCCTTGATTGCCATGAGGTCGCCATTGTTGTTGACTCGGGCCTTGAGAGTTTCTTCTTTGCCCTTGGAAGTTGTTCACATATTGTACTTCCTCCTCTTGTTCATTGTAAGATCTATCTTGATCAAACCCACTATCTTCTTGCACATAATGTTCCGCATGGTTTTGCACTTGAGGACCCATTTTCCTTCTCTTGTTTACCATCATATTAACTCCCTCCATTGCATTTTCTTAGGACCTTGAACTTGTTGAAGTTGAGCCTTGGCTAATTGATTCATTGTGTTGGTCAACTCGGAAATTACTTGCCCATGATCATGCAATTCTTTATGTAGGTGAATCACATTTGGATCACTTTGAGGAACATTTGCTCTACTTTTACATGCCGATGAAGTATCCTTCATTTTATCTAAGATATCACAAGCTTCTGCTTATGGCATTGTCATGAAATTTCCACTGGCAAGTTGGTTGACCACACATTGATTGGTAGTATTGATCCCCCTATAGAAAGTTTGTTGAATCATAGCCTCCATCATGTCATTGTTTGGGAACTCTTTCACCATAGTTCGGTACATCTCCCATATCTCATGCAAAGGCTCATTGGGTTCTTGTTTGAATGCTACAATCTCGTCTCTAAGAGTAGCCATATGCTCGGGATAAAAGAACTTGGAAAAACATTTCTCCACCAATTCATCCCATGTACGGATGGAATGGTTTGGTAACCTTTCTAACCAATCCAAGGCTTTTCCCCATAGAGAGAAGCGAAATAGCCTCAACATTAAAGCATCCTCAGAGATGTTTGTTTGATTACTCCCCCAACAAGTGTCCACAAACCCCTTCAAGTGTTTGTATGCATTTTGATTCGTAGCCCCGGTGAAGAATCCCCATTGGTTTAGAAGTGTGAGCATAACATTCGTGATTTGAAATTTGCCCACCCTAATGCGGGGCAGGACTATGGCACTTGCATATCC
>ML522599.1:0-71153 GCA_005239535.1 Nicotiana rustica | reverse complement strand
GGTCGGCCTCGTCTATTTGCTTGAGGTTCAAGAGGAACCTCTTCAACTTGGTCATCTTCCACGTTCACATCCCCCAATGTCATGTTTGCGAGAGGCTCCTTGTTGTTGAGAGCCATTATTTCACCTACAGTTGTTTCACCAAAATGATTAGTAACACGCAAGGAAAAGAAGATAATTCACACACAAAACCAAATATATAGCTAAATCTGTTTTTAGCTCCCCGGCAACGGCGCCAAAAATTTACCTCGTCCAAGTCACACTTCTATTCGGGGTTGTGAACCAGTCGATTGCAATAATAATACCCAACAAGGAGTCGGGATCGAATCCAGAGGGAGCTGAGATGGGATTAGTGGTATATATTTGGATAAAGCACGTGAAGTATCTTGGTTGCACTTCCACAAATATGGTTTTGTTTTTACTTCTAAAATTAGGCTATGTTCAATTCTAAGATATAAACTAGAGAATATTGTGTTTTTATTGTTTTCAAATAATGTAAAAGGCCTAGGGCTATGGCCGTCACCTAGGAGTTTGCCTAATGGGTTGTAAACTTTAGGGCATGATTCGTTGGTTGGGGCTTATTATAGCTATCAATACACAATTACCCACTCAATACCTCTCGATAAGTGAGTGGTTTTTCCCAATTTGGCTTTCTCAAGTCCAAATGGGTATAATACAAAACAATTGATAAATTGCTCAAGTCGGGTTTTATTATCTCTAGGTTCAACTCTTTAATTGGGACTATCAATCTCTTGATTTCATCCCAAATTCTTGTTAGTCAAGTTTTCATAGACTGAGTCTCTCTTTCTTAAGTAGAGACCAAGTCCATTAGGATTGAACTAATATTTGCAACTATTAATTCTACAATTAATAACAAGAACAAAGCTAAATAATAAACACCCAACCATAAACATGCCCTAAATCAAACACCTATTAGGTTCACACACTAGGGTTGATTCACAACCCTAGCTAAAAATCTAGCTACTCATAGTGGGTAAAGAGGAATATAAATAAGAAAAGATGATAAAACTCTTATTGCAAGATTAAAAGAAGAAATCAAATGTTAAATCAACAATATAAGCTAAAGTTTCCTAAAAGGGTAAATAAAAACGGCTACAGACTTTTCAATCTTCAAAACTTCACCTAATTCTGTGTAAGAAGTCTATTTATACAAATCTAGAATTTTCGGACAAAAATTCCCTTTCAGAGGTTCCGCGGTCACACAATTTTGTGTGCGGTCTGCACTTCTCTTCAGCTCTTGAGAGGAGTTAATTTTGCGACCGTTCAATTCTGGATTGCGACCGCATCTCTTATATTCTGCTATTTGCACAATCCTGGTGCGGCTGCACTGGGCTCTTCTACTGATCGCACATTTCCTGAGTGCGGTCACATGGTTGATTTCTACGGCCGCACAATTATAGTGTGGTTCGCATTTCCTTTTGACCTTGAAATGAACTATCTGAACTTTGGCTCTTGGGTAGCTTCTGCGGCTGCACAATAATTGTGCGGTCCGCACTTTGCACTGGAGCTCTATTGATTTCTCTTCACAATCTGCGGTTCGGACTTGAGCTTGTATGCCTGATTTTTGTCCTTGTTCAGATCATTCCTTCTTGAGTCGGATTCCATCGTAGTGGCTTATTTTCTAATTCTCCTGCAAGTAAGCACATTTTATCAGTTTTCGGGAATGCCTTTAAATATTTTTGGATTAAAACGAAATCCAAAAGGAGCTAATAGTAGTCAAAACACTTATCAGTCGGTACGCTTGATTTGTTGCTGCCTCACTCGTGGATTAGTGGGTGATGAAGACATGCCCTTCCCTGAAAATTGGAGCTTCGCACGTAAGTGTTTTTCCTTTTTTTTTCCTTACTTTTCTTTGCATGAATGTATGTACAGTTTTTAGCAACCATGGAAGTTTTCGAAGAATTTTCTAACTTTCGTGCTTGGGTAAAAAAATGTTAACTGTTGCTCCTATGTATAAGAGATCCTAGAAATTCCTTTCACAAAAATTTGGAAAGTGAAGACTCACGGTATCTTTTTATTCTCAAGGTCTCCTTTCTCTTTGTTTGTTCGTTCCTTTTAATGCATATACTTTTTCCCCTTTTTTTATTAGGGTTTTCCATTCGTGGTATCAACCTGCTTTTGTTTCCCTGAGAGACTTTTTGTAAGCTCTACAGAAGAACAAATTTTAAGCGTATTTTCCTCAAAGAGGAAAACTGCTGAAGCCCTTGGGTCTGAGGATGAAGAGGATTCCAAAGAAGGTTCCTCAGGGAGGAAACCACGTGTTAGTAGGCGCGTGGTTTTAGATGGTGAAGCTAATGACTCTCAAGATCCCACTCCAAGTTTGATTCATTTTAGTCTCATTGATGATCCTGAGAGTATCCATTTGGATATCTCTTATGAAGATGTTGGTAACCTTGATAACCCCCCTGAAGTCCTATTGATAGGTTGTTTGCCCAAGGTTTTGAGGGTGAAGAAGAGCTTTATCCTATCTCTGAATAGTCTCCACTTGCCTCTCTTTTGTTGATGTTAGTTACACCTACTGTTAATCCCCTAGTTTCTTTGCCTACAGTCACCCAGTCGTTTCCCCTACTGCTGCTCCTCATGAAGAAGGTGAGTCTTCCCGTGGCAGGTGGGATATGAAAAAGATTCTGATTGAAGTCCCTGATGGTGAGAATATATTGAAAAAAGTCTGGTCAAGCTGCTATGTGGTTAAAACCATTACTTCGTCCCGTGGAAAAAAAAAAGATTGAGGGTCACAGTTCTTTGACCTTAATGAATGACATCATCCATTCTTCCCTCAAGGTATACCTTTACTTACTTATTTTTCTTTCCTTCTCTTCTCGTTCATAAATCCCCTTCTTTTGTATTTTTAAAGATCAATTGGAAGGTACGAAGCTTATGAGAAGGCGTGACTGGCACCCGGTGCCGTGCTGGCCCGAGCGAACTACTCTGTAACTCATGATCGTTCGACTAAAACTAGGATATACATAGGTCGAGTTGGCTGAACTCATTCCTTTTGTAACTATCATGGGTCAACATGACCACAACTCATAATTTACAAGAGTAAGTGGGAAAACACTGTATCACTAAATCATTTTTCTTAAAACATGAATACATATGAGTCGTCAAGGCATCTGACATACTGTACAAAATGAACCTCTGTCTACAAAGCCTCTAAGATTATTGGACATCAAATGGGACAGGGTACCAGCCTACCCATAAGTCTGTAGCAAAATTCTGACACGGTGACTCATAGACTCGGCTGCACTCCGAATGAGGTGGAGTCTTACCAATCCTTCACTAAAGCCAATCTCGTTTACTATGAGGGCTCGTCAAACTGATTATCTACACCTGCATGCATGAATGTAGTGTCCCCAACAAAAGGACGTCAGTACGAATAATGTACTGAGTGTGTAAGGCTGAACTGAAACATAACAGTAAGTCAACATTAATTAAAGACATATAAGAATCCACCTGAATCTCTGAAGTGCTATCGTATATGCATACTTATACTTAAATATATAATACTTCTCTTAGAATCTATTATCCATATCGTATGATGCATGACTGCCCAACTGATCAGTGGTAACTGCCCGACCGGCCGTACCTCGGTGGTAAATGCATAACTGCCCAACCGGTGGTAAATAATAATACATAACTGCCCAACCGGTGGTAACTGCCCGACCGACCGTAGCTCGCTGGTAAATGAATATACATGATTACACAACCGTTGGTAAATAATGATACATAACTGTTGATACCCAATTTTTCCCTATATTATGCATATATATTTTTCAAAACAATGCATGAGCATCAATTAATATTTTTCCATAATTTATGCATTTTTAAAGATTTTTAATTAATTTATCCCGATATTTTTTATTATATAAACAATTACTAGTTGCATCACCATTGGTTTTGTGATAATTTTATTGCTTAATTTTATCATTTATATTCACACTAAGCTTTAATTATTTCATGAATAGCCGTATTTACATTTTAGGGTTATAATTGCAATAACTTTGCAATAATAGCCCACAAGTGCATAATTACCCTATTTCACAAGAAACTGACCTTTTGTATTTTAATAATATTAAGTAATTATTTTAAATCAGTTTTATGAATAAAAATCATTTTCTATAATTTATTAACAATTTTTACAAATTATTTTATTAATTAAGTGGGTATTTAACAAGTAGCCTTTTTTAATTTGGTTTAATTTCGGACCTTAGACCAAATTATTACCCCCAGCCCAAATACCAATAACCCAATTCTTAAACCCGCTGCAACCCCAGATGGAATCCTGGCCGTTGATCTCAGAAGATCAACGGTCCAGGATCCATTTCCTTTTTTGATTAACCCCTTACACCCTAACCCTAATCATTCACTCAACTCGGCCGCCCTTGAATCCCTCCTCCTCTTTTCTCTCTCACAAGCTCTCCCCTAAGCCTAGCCGTCGCCATCAGAAACCCTTCAATCCATGGCTTTTCTCTTCGATCTCAGGCCCTATCCGGCCTCCTGTCTCTGCTGGCTATTTGATTTCTTTGTTGTTTGATGGAATCTCGAAGAGATTCAACACAGACTTGGGTTGAACTCTTCACTTTCTCGATGAACTTGTCTGTGTTCATCTCTATGTTTGTGGGTATTGTTATCTTCGTGTTTATGACTTAAACCTCTCGCTCCAAACTGGATTTTTCGCACCTCGGTACATTTTTCATAACCCTAGTCTCTTTCTACTTGAGTCAGTTCAGATCCTCGTAGATTTGGGATGATTTTAAGTTTATCTAGTATTTTTCTTTAAAACCTTCTGGGTTTTTTCTTTAATATTAATTGATTTTAATGTTTTTATAAAACTAGGGTTTTATTTTAGTTCTCTGCAGAAAAGGTTCTAAAGTTTCTAAGTGTTTAAATCTGATTCCCTGTACTGGTTCGACTAATTTTTCATGCCTATGTTCTAAAACCTAGGGTTTCTGCTTATCTCATTGATTGTTTCAATATTTTTCTGTTCTTCTTTAATTAACAGAGATTAATTGATTTTATTTGACTAATTAGGGTTCAAAATTATATTATTTTTGTTAAGATTGTTACTTTCTATGATTTTTACTTATTTTCCTTATTTGTGAAACATAAATTGGTACTACTTTCCTTAATTATGATATTGATCAGATTTATGGGTTCTAATTTATTCCAACCAACTTATAAATGGAATATGACTTATTTCTTGCTTTATTTAAACCTCAGTCTGAGCTGTTAATTGATTCTCTCTAATTTAAGGGGTCTTTTCCGGATTCTGTTGTGTTAATTGATTGGGTTTAGCCTTAATTAACTGGTTAATTTATTTGTGTACTTTATTTATGAATTCTAATATTCTTTTCTTTATTTGTTTTACCCGGCTAAGTGCTATATAATCCCCCCATTCTGATTTTTGAAAAAAAGACAGGAACACATATAGAGAAACATACCCAAACTCTTACTCACACACTCTCACTTGTAGTTCTTTCTGTTACTTCTATTTCCTGCTCTGTCTAGCCGGCTGAAAGCCAAGGCTAGAATCTTGGATCCTATTTTCTTTCACTTTCCTGTTGCTACCTCTTTACTGGTATGTCTCCACTTCTGTCATCATTCAATATGCATTGTAATTAGAACTATGTTCTCCCGGTTTAATGCTTTTAAACAACATGTCTATCTCTATTTGCCCTTATGTTTCTGTTCATTAACATGATTTAACTCTTGTGATTTTGTCCTGTCCAATATGTTAGTATAGTTAACATACCTTAGCATAGTCATTTTTGATCCAGGATACTTGTTCACCTGTTTCTCCACTAGGATGTTTCAACCCCTGTCCTGTTTTATGTGTTCACCTTAGTAGGTTCATGATTAATTCATGATTTCTATGCTCTCAACTTTTCTACCTTTTCTGTATGACTGTCAGATCAATAACTTGATCTCAGCATGTTGATGTCTGTTCAATATATGCCTATATGCTTACCTAGTGATAGTTAATAAACTAAGTCAACTTCTGCAATGTGAAACCTTGTTTGACTCAATTGTGACACGGTTTTGCCTATAATTCAAGTGTTCCTACTCCATTCATGACTATTGGTATCCATGTCTGAACCAATCTGCTAAGATTTAGTTCTATTCTGTTTGTGATCTTCTAAAATCCAAACTGTTTTTCCTAAAAATTACCTCCTACTTTCATATACTATTTTCAACTCCTGCTCTTAGATTTCTAGGGTTCTGCCCATCTAGTGTGAGAACTGCCTAGGAGTCCATGAGACTCCTCCGAACTCTGAAACACTAGGTCTAGCCTTTCCAAACTTGTTCACAAAACTGTTCTTTGAAAAGGTTCTGGTGTGAGCGTTGCCCGGGGTCCTTGAGGCCCTTGGGAACATTGACACCCAGAAGCCTAGTTGTGTTATTATGAACTGTTGTGTACTCCAGATTTGATTGAAGGCCTGGCTTACAGGTTTACTTTTGGGCCTGCCAAGGCTCCCTATAGTATAGTGATTTTTATCATGTAATTCATTTTACTCTGTAGTAATAGTCTTGTAAACAAATATGGGGTTATTAGTAAAAGCTGGGGAGGGATTTTACATATATTTTATCATATACGAGTAGAAACCATGCCCATAGGCTATTGTGATGATATTTATATGCATTAGAAACCATTTTCATAGGGTTTATCTCATTATGCTGAATTTTCATCCTAGAAATCATGCTTCTAGGACGTTTATCAATTCTGCCTTAAGTACCATATTTTAAAAACCTCTATGTTTGCATTAGAAATCATGTTTCTAGGAGTTTTCTTGTTGAATTTGCTTGAAAACTGTAAGGACCCGTAAAATTCTTAACTAAAATGGCGCCCATTTAGATCACGCGGTTCGGACCTTTTGGATTGAACAGTACCCTTTAGACTTAGAAGAAATGTTCGCGAAATAGTGCATGTCTGCGGCCCATTATGTGGTCACATAATTGATATGCATACAACATAATGGTCGCAAAGTGGATCGGAGGGTTGGCCTAGTTTAAGGCCAAATATGCGACCAATTATGCGATCGCATAATCAATATGTGGGCCGCATATTGGTCGCAGATCCGCAATGGGATTTTTGCCAAGGGAGTCGTGTGACGCATTATGCTACCGCATAATTGTTATGTGGTGCATTATGCGATCACATAACTGTTATGCGAGCCGCATAATGGCCGCATACTCGATCATTTTCCCCACCTGGCTGAGGCAACTTTTGCGGCAGGTTTGCGGGCCACATTTCCATTCTGTGGTCGCATATGCAATCGCATAGCTGTGTCAGAGCACTGTTTTTGTCATTTTAAAACCTGACCCTATATCATTAAAATACCCCTCCCCGATCAGTTAGAATCATTTTCTACTACATTTTAGAGTGAGAGAGAGAGAGAGAGAGAGTTCTAAGGGGAGGAAGCTAACTAACACCCAAAATCCATCAATTTGTGTTACGTCCTTGAAGAGTATCAAGAAAGCTTTCACATTGCAGGTAAGGATCTAAGCTTAACCCAACAATTTTTGAATATCTTCTAAAATGAGTAACTACTTAGGTAATTCATGGCCTTGGGGGTAAATATCTCGCATGCATGTGACCCTAAGCTAGGAAAAAGGGAAATCTTCCACTAAAAGGGGAGATATGGGACCATAGCGAATTAGTGGTGATAAGTATGATACTCAAGTGACCTACGAATATGATCGGATTCCTAATTATAGTTTGATTGTGCTATTTTGTCAAATAGATTGAAAGAGCTAAAGGGTTCTGGAAATTGTCGCAGGAATTAGGGATAAGACCCAATCCAGGTATGTATGGCTAACTCTAATATTCATAAAAATCAACTAATTGGTGTCCAAATAGGTGGTATGAGTCCCTTACTTGATCATATTTGAATTGATTGTCTTTATGGGTTGAGTCGAAGGATTTCCGTTTCTAAATTGATCTAGTTGACTACCATGCCACCATGCTACTTGAAAATGTGAATTATGATCCTACATGCCCTTTACATTATGTGTGCAATTCATTATATGTAGGTTCTCGTTAATATGAAGGATGATGCCATGGAACGGATAAAAAGGCGAATCAAACTCGAATTGTAAAACGTGTCCAAGTTCCAAGAACTGTGTGATAAACGGCGGAAGTGAAATGTGAATTGAGTAAATAAATGAAATGGTTATGTCCCAAAGTGAGATGGCTTAGCCGATCGGGCCGAGATCGGACGCCATGTTGTACACATGGTGGCATTTACATCGGGAATTATGAATATGAATTATGATGTTGGTGATGTCTCACTTGGGATGGCTTAGCCAGTCGGGCCGAGACCGGACTCCGTGTAAAAAGACACGGTGGAATTATAAATTGTGGCACTTGGCATTAAGAGACTATTAATCAAAAGGATGGAAAGACGAAATAAGGAACAATGTGACCCCTACTTGTGATTCTCTATTCCTGTGAAGTGCTATGTGATTTCCATGACTGCTTTCCTACCTAGTTTATTGCTTATTCTATTTTAGAGTGTAATTGTTCATACATACTAGTACTATTCGATGATACTAACGTCCCTTTTGCCGGGGGCACTACATCTTTGAATGGATGTAGATGGTTCTATTGCAGATAAAGCTGGTTGTCGATAGTGGTGCCCTCACTCTTTCTCCTCACAGCAGTCTTGGTGAGCCCCGCTTCTTCCCGGGGTCATGTATAGTACATATTGTTCTTCCTTTGTATAAGTTACTATATTTTGAGGTATAGCCGGGGCCTTGTTGCCGGCATTGTCACATTTGTCTTTTGTATCTATAGAGGCTTCGTAGACGTTTATGTGGGTCATGTATGGGTGTCGAGGATGTTACCGAATCAAGTTATATGTTGTAAGTATTTCTGGAAGTTTGATTATCGCATATTGTATGTAAGGAAGAATGAACTAGCAACGTATGCATATATATATATATATATATATAATTGACCTCTCCCCCGGTTAACAAACGGTGGTGCATTCCCTTTTTAGGATATGGATGAGCCGAGTAGGATATGTTTGCAAGCCTTGCTTGACCGGGTTCACTCGGTTGAGCGCCGATCGCGCTCCTTGAGGTTGGGGCATGACAAAAACTGTCTAACGCCTTTATTCGCCTAGATATCATGCCTATAGAAACACATTAAAAAAAGTCAGTCTTGACACTGAGACATCATGCATATAGGAGATAAGTGTAGAAACAACTTCAACATTTTGATATCATGCCTATAGAGAAAATGTATGAAATCAGTTTCTATGTTTGGATGTCATAATGCTTGTAATCAGTTTCAGCATATAGAAACATGCCTATAGGATCTAAATAATGAAATCTGCCTATTAAAATCAATCACTGGTTTATAATCATGGTCTGGTTAACATTTAGATATCATGTCTATAGGATTATGCCTGGTTATCACTTATGCAAGCATATGGAATAATTAATATCCTATGTTAAAATTGTGATTTTTCTTCGTGCTTGAAAGGTGCTCAGTGTCACGACCCAAAATCCATTAAGGTCATGATGGCGCCGGACCCCACTGTCAAGCAAGCCAACACTTAATCAATAAGAAAAAAATCTTTATTTTAACATTCTCGAAGTCATTCCTTTTTCATTTTCCTAAATAATGATTAGCGGACTTCCACTTAGTAAACGATAATACCTTCAGCAAATTTAAGCAGTGAATAAATTCCATAATTATCCCAGAACCCGGTGTCACAAGTGCAGGACCAAATTTTCTCGGAATTATACATGTACTACAATACTTGTCCGGAATACAAACTGGACAAGGAATTAAAAATAAAAGACAATACATCTGAGGAAGACTCTGCCGGCTGCAGGTCATCTTCGGATGGTGCAGCTCGTCTGAGTCTCCAAGTCAGCCACATCACTGCGTCAAGAAGGGCTACTATCTACGAAAGTATATGTGCAATAAAATGTACAACAAGTGTAGCATGAGTACGAAAATAACGTGTACTCAGTAAGTATCCCACCTAACCTCGAAGAGGTAGTGACGAGAGGTCGAATTTGACACTTGCTAGAGGTCAATCTCATAAAATCAAGGGTGACACTAAGCATGAATATCATAGGCAATTTAATTTGTTGTGATAGGAAATAGGGACTTCTTTCACATTTAAGATGTTAAATCTTGGTTATTTCAGTTGACAATTTATAATTCCCAGGCCAGTAAGCAGGTATAAATCACAGAAAGTACGCATCAATTATGATGCGCAGGAAATGCCGAGGGTCGAACAACATGGACCAACAATAATAAAGTGTGCACTGTCGAAGGGTCGAATGGCTCGAACCATAGATGTATATATTACCCCGCTCGCGAATCGATCATGCGACGCGGTCATATATAAATAATAGAGTTACCCTGCTCGCGAATCATACATGCGACTCAGGTACTCATAAATACAGATATACACACAATAAATTCACATTTTATCAGGAAAACAGTTACTCAAGGAAGTGATAAAATTCTCTTTTTAATGGACTGGAAGATAGTATTTAAATCTTTTTTGGAAATTCATTTTCCAAGTTCGATAAGGTTTAAAAAATATAAATTTATTAGTAAGGCCACAAGTACGGCAAGTAAAGTATGCTTTATCAGGAAAACAATTATCTAAGGAAATTCAATTCTCTTTCTAGATGATTAAGGAAAATAAACTTCAGCCTTCTTAGGTATTTGGTTACTAATTCGATAGTATTAACAGTCTAATTTCATTAGCAAAATTACAAGTACAACAAGTAAGGCATGATAGTGGGTCCTAGACTACCCAGACACAAGCATGATAATAGCTACGGACGGACTCCCGTCACCTCGTGCATACGTATCCCCCACAAATAGTAGCACATATTCGATTAGTTCACTTACGGGGACAATTCTCCCTCACAAGGTTATAAAGGAGACTTACCTCCCTCCGAAGATTCATAACCGGCCTCCAAGCCCTTCCGACAACTCAAATTGATGCACAACGCCCCAAAACTATCCAAATAACGGGCAAACAATGAAAATATACTCTAATAATTATAACAATTCAATTTATATGAACTCCTAACTCCGCACGAAAAGTTGATAAAATTACCCTCGAGCCCACATGCCCGGGTTCCGAAATTGTTTGAAGATAAATATTACCCAACACTTTACTAACTCAAATATATGATTTATTCCCAATTCCATGCCCAAATTCGTGGTCCAAATCCAAAAATACCCATTCTAGGTCGTTCTTCAAAAATCCCAAATTTCCACATATTTTCATGCTTTAATCCATATCTAATTCATGTATTTAACTTGAAATGAGTAGAAACAACTTAAATTGACATAGATGACGAAAATCCCCACTTGAAGCTCTCCAAAAATTGACTAACCAAGAGAAAAATGAGAAGAAATGGCCCAAATCCCGTCTTAAAACGCTTCATTGACCAGACGACCCTTCTATGCGATCGCACTCCCCTTCATGCGATCGCATAAGACAATATCAAGAGCCCCCCAAAATTACCTCTGTGTGATCGCATACAAGACCCAGCGATCGCATAGGCCAACCCAGCAACCTCCAAAAATTACCTCTATGCGATCGCAAACAAGACCCAGCGATCACATAAACCAAATCCCAGGGCCTCCAAATCTTCCTCTATGCGATCACAAACACTGCCACGCGATCGCATAGGCCAAATCCCAGCAGCCTCCAATCTTGCTATGCGATCGCATACCCACTCACGCATTCGCATAGAGTAAAAACCTGTTGCATTCACACCAGAAAACCAGCAATCCACACAAGGCAAAAATCGACCCGTTGAGCGTCCGAAACACGCCCGAGGTCCTCGAGACCTCAACAAAATCTACCAATCAGTCCTAATACCTCATTCAAACTTAGTCGAGCCTTGAAATCACATGAAACCACATCAAAATCACGAATCGCAATCCGATCCAAGCTTAATGAACTTAGAACTTCAAACTTCTATATTCGATGTTGAAACCTGTCAAATCACGTCCGATTGACCTCAAATTTTGCACACAAGTCACCTTCAACATTATGGACCTGTTCCAACTTTCAGAATCGAAATCCGATTACGATATCAAAATTTCCACTTCCGGTCGGACTTCTTAAAACTTCAAATTTCTAACTTAGCCAAAAAACTCAAAAAATGACCTACGGACCTCCGAATTCACTTCCGATCGTGCTCCTAACACTAGAATCACCATACAGAGCTATTCCCAGATTTGGAATCCCAAACCTACATCAATAACACTGAAATTCACTTCAACCCAGACTTATGAAATTTCCTCCAAAATACTAACTTCCACATTATGCGTCGAAATGCTCCCGGGTCATCCAAAACCCGCTCCAAACATACGCCCAAGTACGAAATCATTATATGAACCTGCTGGAATCTTCAAATCCTGATTATGAGGTCATTTACTCAAAATTCCAATCTTAGTCAATTCTTCCAACTTAAGGCTTCCGGAATGAGAATTTGCTTTCCAAGTTAACTCTAAAATTTCCGAAATTCAATTCCGACCACATCTACAAGTCACAACACCTGAAATGAAGCTGCTCATGGCCTCAAACCGCTGAATGATGCGCTAGAGTTCAAAACGACCGGTCGGGTCGTTACATTCTCTCCCACTTAAACATATGTTCATCCTCGAACGTGCTAAGAACTGCTCCGGAGTTGTCTGAAAACATTGTTAAATACCTCGTGCACCTACTCGTGCTACCACCACTCAATTGAGTACATTAGCTCGGTCAAATCCGAAGATATCCTATTTCATCCATACAATAAGCTCAGAACCCAGGTCCAACACCCGAAATTCTCTGCCAGGCCTGTTTCCAGTATATGAACACCGTATCAACTACCACACGATGTACTAGATCATGACTGCATACCTTTGCTGAATTAGCACCATGCACCGCATAATTCATCTACTTAATAGCCAATATTCCACGAATCTGATGTTCCCAATGCACCTCATGACACACATATATAAGTCCTGACATAATTCTTATGATACCACCACAACGGAGGAGACGTATAGAAATTCACAACCAACTGCAGAGTTAACCAAGCATTGAATCTCTCCTCTTGACTAGAATCATCACCTCATTACTAACCAAATAATGGTATTTTCCCTTTAATATACTTCACATAACCTTATCGCACCGATCCCTGATCCGATAGTCTCGTCTCACCCCAGTATGAACTGCTCAGGCAACAAATCACCCCAGACATGACCAACAGTCTCACACGATGCCATAATGCGCCAGTAGGCCACAACTCGAACGCGATACATAAAGAAAATGAATTATGAAAGGAACTACTCAACTCACGCAATTAATATGAACCTTCCTCCGAAAAGTGTGAAGCAAAACACAAGAAAATAGATATAGGGAACCTTATTCAACATCACACTGTTGTGGCATGCAACCCGATCCAAATTACATACCTGTGGCGGCGTGCCACCCGATCCACACATGAAATTTACATAAGGAGATACACACCGAGCTAAATTGCTCATTACCACAAAATATCGAATATCGGCCAGAAGCACGCTAAGTGCATAATACCATCCTGGGGGGGATTTATAGAGCCATACGCTACAAAACTCAAGCACAAATGAGGTGCGATACATAATCTGAATCTCATGAGCTATCCTGCTTTCATAACATCATCACTACGCGAAAATCTCAACACATAGGAAATTATCAAGTCGTTCCACAACTCACACAGAACAATTGATATAACATGAGATGAACGAAGACGAAACAACATCTGCTGTTCTAATACCTTTCCATGAAAAGCGCTATACCGAAATGAACACGCCTTACTGATATGGAGCCCATAATCATATTTAAGTCTACCCAAAAACATCGAGTCTACATTGCTCGCACTAAACTAGGCTAATAGCTTTACATGGGTCCTTATTAACCCACTTCCTCTCATAATACGCAAGAACGACCATCATAGCCGAGACAAACACCCCACAATCCACAACCGAATGAACCGAACGCCTTCCAGGCAGAAATTCTCAAATAAGCAACATTACACTCCTATATACTCACTCCAAATCTTCAATCCATTAAGTGACTACATGTCACACTCATACGATCATCCCGTGGTCACGCTCCCACGGCCTTCCACACAAGGTAGCAAGTCTGCACATCCACCACTGGCCACACTAACGCTGTAAAACAAATCAAGAACCCATAACTAGGATGCAAAGCCTCTTTCACCAAACACCGATCTCAGGTGACACTAAAGACAACAACAGCTAACTCTAAACATTCAAATCCCTTTTTCTTGCTCATCCGAGCTCATGACATCCTTGTCCACACCAAACCGCAACCTCGATCCTTACTTCCAGTTACATACTGCTTACCGCACCTAACATGCCAATCTGAGATAGCGCAAGAATTCCATCATGAATTCTGAACCACTAATAGGGTGAACACTTCATCACATAGAAACCTTTTTTTTTACCTCAATTCAATTCGTACCCACCGCAGAAACAATGATAACCTCAGTCAACACATAGAAACTCAATTCGCACTCACCTTGAGTGACTCCATTCCACGAGACCATTTTGTTTCTAGACCCATGAACCGTTTCATGCCCTCCTTGCACGCATATTCACATCTTTGACCAGTATACGCATTCCGATAACCCTTCCAGGAACCCGAAGTCATTTCTCCTTTTTATGAATCCCAATGCTACTCTACACGCCGAAGATAACGTAGAACACTCCAACCATTTTCTCTTGCCCATGATTCTGTTGCAAAAGCTCGATTCTCAACCATACTGTGGGCTTGAAATCCTTATACACCACATTCTAGCCTTTGAATCAATTGGAACCATTGTTGAGAGTCACCCACTCTGGCTTGATCCCGAATATAATCAACTCTACGGCTTTGCTGGCACCTGAACACCCATCTTGACAAAGCAACCGACTGAATCCCTTCACTTGTAAATTACCTCTATACTAAGCATAAATCCCGAATCTTTCCAAAGCCTAAACCTGATTCAATAAGGCCAACCCTTGCAAACCTCTATCAAATCCCATGCTCAATTACTATTTTACTCTTTTCCCCTTAGGTGCAATAACTTGCCAATACGCCGACAATCCGAAACATGCCCGAGGCCCTCGGTACCTCAACCAACCCTACTAACCAGTCCTAATACCTCATTCAAACTTAGTCGAGCCTTGAAATCACATCAAACCACATCGAAATCACGAATCACAACCCGATCCAAGCTTAATGAACTTAGAACTTCAAACTTATATATTGGATGTCGAAACCTATCAAATGATGTCCGATTGACCTCAAATTTTGCACACAAGTCACGTTCAACATTACAGACCTGTTCCAACTTCAGAAATCAAAATTTGACTCCGATATCAAAATTTCCCCTTCCGGTCAGACTTCTTAAAACTTCAAATTTCTAACTTAGCCAAATAACTCCAAAATGACCTACGAACCTCCGAATTCACTTCCGATCGCGCTCCTAACACCAAAATCACCATATGGAGCTATTCCTAGACTCGGAATCCTAAACGGACATCAATAACACTGAAATGCACTTCAACCCAGACTTATGAAATTTCCTCCAAAATATTAACTTCCACATTATGCGTCGAAATACTCCCGGATCATCCAAAACCCGCTCCGAGCACACGCCCAAGTCTGAAATCATCATGCGAACCTGCTGGAACCTTCAAATCCTGATTCTGAGGTGCTCTACTCAAAATTATAATCTTAGTCAATTCTTTTAACTTAAGGCTTCCAGAATAAGAATTTTCTTTCCAATTTAACTCTAAAATTCCCAAAATTCAATTCCGACCACACCTACAAGTCATAACACCTGAAATGAAGCTGCTCATGGCCTCAAACCGCTGAACGATACGCTAGAACTCAAAATGACCGGTCGGGTCGTTACACTTAGATTCTGTATTAACAAAAATCAGTAGGCAAACGGTTTGGTGCTCACCGCCTCGCCTTAATAAAACTGTTGCATATTCTATTTGTGCTCATTTAGATATCCTGCCGAAAGGACTCCAAAATTATTTTTAAATCTGCTTCTTTGAGTGCAATTGTGTGTTTATTTGTGGAGGTAAATGTGAGTCCTTTAATTGTTCCTTTTGTGACACCTATATGATTTTGTTTGTCACTTAGTTTTCTCCCTTTAAGCAACATAGGTGAGTCTAGAACCACCTTAAAATAGATGTGCTAAACACCTTCAGGGCCATAGGTAAGGTACGGATAGCGCACACATAGGATACGTACCAGATACTATTAGAACGCTTAGATGATAATTGAAAAGGGGAGGGTAATTGGGTAGTAAAAGAGATGATGACCTGTGCGATAATTCTATGCGTAACACCTCTATTTGAGGAAGGTTACCGAGTATTGCATAGAAGTGATCCTATAGGCTAATAAACCTAGGACCCCCTTTAATTCTCGTTTTGAAATGATTTCTATCTGTTTAAATTGATTTATTTTCTTTAAAGACTAATTCGCTTAAATTGAGTCTGGCCGGGACTCACCGTTGTGGACCTTGAGGGGTTCCTAACACCTTCACCTCAAGGTAATTTCGATACCTTACCTAATCTCTGGTAAAGTAAATCGGTTTATGAGTTATTTGCTTTAGGTTCCCTAACACACCTTAATCCGTTAGGTGGAGACTCTTCAAATTCCATGCCCCGCCCCAAAAGGAAATGAGTTGTCCTATAATGTCGAAACCCGAACTCCGCGAGGAAAAAAGGGAGCGTGACAGCATGGCGACTCTGCTGGGGATTTCCCTTAGGCTCTTACCATAATAAACTTTCTTTTGTGAATTAGTCTTTAAGCATGCTTTATTCTGTTAATACTTGCACACCCATTCCCCTTCCCACTTTATGTGAATCTATTTGCCTATTTTTTTTTTAAGCATTTACGATTTCTCTCTCTTGTTTCATTACTCTTTATTATGGAAACTGACATGTCTTTTGTTTTTTTTTATTTTATTTAAATGTCTTTTCAATTATTAAATAATTCATTTATTTATTTTGTTACGTGCAAATAGGTGACACCATGCTATTTACTGTTGCATAAATCATGCTCAACATCATATTCCACTCGTGCGTAATCAATCCTATAGCAACACTTGATGAGTGTTTGCGCCCTTATTATATATCACCCTTTAAATTTGGAAAGGCTTATTTGCAGTAAAACTAGTCGATCAGTGGTGCAGTCGACTCTTCCGTGCCTTTCCCCCTCAAGTTGTCCGCTTGATTTTAGACCTCTATAGAAACCTTACTCTGATTTATTGTACATGCGTCATGGTCAAAACCTAGCCGAATTTAATATGTTGTCCACATAATAACCCTTTAGGAAAATCCTTGTCCAAAGTCCACCGGGGTTTCCCTAATCCCAACGGATGCAACCACGATTTGTGCATTAAATTTGAGAAATAAGTGTCAATATGCTAATCACTGATGTGTAAATAGTCGAATCTGGTGAGGAAGGGGCCTAACCTTGTTTGTTTTGCAGAAATGAGGCACGAAGTTCCCAGGTTCGACATGGTCCAAAGAATACCACCATTGTTGTTAGATTGGTGGGAGGACCTTTCGCCAAGTGACAATGACCATGTGAAAAGAGTCCTCGAAAACTTACTCTCTTTACTGGATATCCAACCAAATAATATGTTGATAGAAGCAGCCACTATGTTTTGGGACGGAGAAAGGTCTGTGTTCCGTTTTGGCAACATAGAAATGACTCCTCTCTTGGAGGAGATATGGGGATTCACTGGATTACCTTGGGACAGTCCGTGTTTATTGGTGCCGGAAAATCGTGCCACTAATGGGTTCTTAAAAATGATGGGTTTGAAAAACAACGATGATTTGGAGTGCCTGAAGGAGCCCTACATACCCTTTGACTATCTCTATGAACGATATGGTCGTAGAAAATTTTATCGTATCTTCCATGATGAATTCTCTATCACTTCCTTGGGTCATATTCACCGCAGGGTTTTTGTGTTCGTTGTTTGCTTCCTGGGCATGATAGTATTTCCAAGCAAAGGGGACATGATTCACACTAGACTGGCTATGATATCCAAGACCTTAATGGAGGGGATGTAGGGACAAACATATACCATTGTATCTATGATCATAGCTGACATCTACCGAGCCTTGGACCGCTGCCAGAATTTGTTCAAATACTTTGAGGGGTTGTAATCTGCTACTACATTTTTGATTATTGGAGCATCTCCAAAGGGGTAAATATCGTCAATAGTTTCCACGAAGGGCGTGGAATGATCATATAGTCTTCCATCACCCTAAGAGAATGACTTACATCCCAGACAGGTTTGGTTAACCGGAAAATGCTATAGAATGGGCGCAGTTTCTTGACAATTTGACTGAGGACCAGGTTCAATGGATGTTCGAATGGTTCCCTGCCAGTGACTTCATCATCAGATCTAGGGACGCTCCGTACTTGGTGTTGATCGGGTTAAGGGGCATATACCCTTATGTTCCCATCTGGGTTATGAGACAGGCAGGCAGGAAGCAAGTCATACTGCGAGTTTCTAAAATAATTCATTACATGGAAGATTCTAAAGATGACGACATTCCGTACAAATGTGAAGCTCATCATATGTGGCATCTAAAGGTTATTGTAGAAAGGGACACCATCGAGCCAGACAGGTACCATGCATGGCGTGTACGCTTTTACCTATCATGGTTGGAAGACATCATAGCAGGGGTAGTTGAGCCAGGAATCGGTCAGGGGAACAGGGTCATAGACGAAGTTGATGAAGCCCAAGTGAAATATAATAAACTGCACAAAAGGGTTCATGAGTCCGAGGCCAAGCATCTGGAGCAACATACGATCGATATGAAACTGATCAATGAATGGAGGGAAAAGGTTATCGAATCTGATGAAAGGTTGGAATATTTGAAGCAGGGTCTGATGAAGCTGGAGGGGAAGAAGAGGAAAAGAGTCGCCGATTGCCAGAATGCTGAGGGAAGCGAAATAGGACATCTAGCGAGAGTATACCTGCTGTTGGGCATGCACGACCTAGGGAACCTGATCGATGGAGCCAACAAGATCAAGCCTTGGGAAGGTCCTTCTAGGACCAAGTAGATTAGATTTACCTGCTTTTTCCAAATGTAATAAGGCCGAGTTCCATTGGTAACTTATCTTATTTAGTGTTGTTTTAGATTCATCTACTTTTACATTCATGAAATGAGGCAATTATTGACACTAAAATTCTCCGAATCAACTTGTCGCTAGGCCTACCTCGGGCACAACGAGGATCCCAAAATTAGGATGCAAATTTACATTCCCGCACTATGTGTTTACATATTGCAAATACTCTTTTTGTAACCCTTAATGACTTGGTTACCTTTTTTTTTGTTTCCTTTTTGATTATTCCCATTCCCCAAGGTTGTTTCACGCATACTGGCATCATGAGCTTATCATACCAGATCCAGGGGCCCTCCACCTTCTCCTCCTCCAAGTGTACCAAGAGGCAAATGGAGAGATAAAATGGATGATATGAACGGAATCAGAACAGACAACACTACACATGTTGAGAACGGGGAAACTCCCGATGGTCGGGGCACTCAGGCCCTAAATGATTTGGTTCTACGGCTTGAGCAGGTCCGTAACTTGGCAAATATCTCCCTCACGTTGAATGTACCAGACACCCAGAAACCTGTACCACCTCAGAACACACCCAACAAACACCCACAGAATCCTCCCGCACCTCACCAGTATACAACCCCTCCTCAAAATCAACATCTCCCTACTCAATACCCGCAAAACACCTACCATACTCCACAAATACACCACGAATTATTCCCGAAACTCAAAACTCCACCATTGATAATCATTATGCCCAAACTCCTGTCCTTCACCAGAACAACCCTATATACATAGAAACACTACCTCACTCCACTCAAAAAATCTCCTATACACCAGAATCCGCTAAGAAGGATCTACTCATCAAGAACATGGCTAAAGAACTCAAAAAATTGACAAGTCGGGTTCAGGGTGTTGAAGAGGGTAAATGAATAGAAGGTCTAAACTATGAGGATTTATGCATACAACAGATGTGGAACTGCCGGAGGGTTACAAACCTCCCAAGTTCGAAATGTTTGATGGAACGGCTGATCCCAAGGTACATCTGAGGACTTATTGTGAAAAGCTCGTGGGGGTCGGAAAAGATGAAAGGATTAGAATAAAGCTCTTCATGAGGAGTCTTACTGGAGATGCTCTGTCTTGGTACATAAGCTAGAATCATAAGAAGTGGGCTAATTGGGTGAGCATGGTGTCCGACTTCATAGATAGGTTCAGATTTAATACGGAGAATGCACCGGGTGTTTTCTATATCTAGAACTTAAAGAATAAGCCAACTGAGACTTTCTGCGAGTATGCTACTCAATGGAGATCGGAAGCAGCCAAGGTTAAACCAATATTGGACGAGGAACAGATGAACAAGTTCTTTTTCCGGGCACATTATCCACAATATTATGAAAGGCTAATGGTCATTAAGAACCATAAGTTCTCTGATATCATCAAAATTGGAGAAAGGATCGAGGCAGGTATTAAAAGTGGAATGGTGACAAATTTCGAGGCACTGCAGGCCACGAATAAAGCATTGCAATAAGGTGGTATATCGAAGAAGAAAGATGTGGGAACAGTAATGGTTGCCCAGGGACCCAAAACTCCATTTGTATACCAGACCCCTGCACTCACATACCAAACACCTCCACCCACATACCAACCATCACCTCCCAGATATCCCCAAGATGCTACCTCTTACCACACCTATAACACCCAACCATCATATTATCAGCCACCTTAGACTCCTCAAAACTACCAAAAACCTAGGCCTAATTTTAACCGTAAACCACTCAGATAGTACATCGCCATTGCTGAAACCATCGACCAGTTATACGAAAGGTTGAAAGCCGCTGGATATGTCACCCCTATTCCCACTGTGGAAATGGAGAATTCATCTCAATGTGTCAATCCAAATGAGACCTATGCATATCATTCCGGCATGAAGGGACACACTATTAACGAATGTCGCACCTTGAAAGACAATATCCAAACACTGATTGATTATAAGGTCATACAGGCAAAATAAGTTGCACCCAATGTACGCAACAATCCCCTCCCAGATCATAGGGGTGAAGGGGTCAATGTGATAGAAACTGATGAAGAATAGGATCCCGGGGGATCAATTGGGCTTATTCGAGAAAGTGATGATCCTAAGAAACCTGCAGTCATGCTCAATACCATCGTGGTGCATGTACAACCACCAGTTGAAGTCGAGGTAGCCGCATTGGTTCCTTTTGAAGTGGAAGTAACCCCACCTGCACCAGCACCCGCTCCATTTATGGTGGAGGTGGCCACACCTTTCACTGTAACGGTGGCATCCACACCACCCTTCAGTTCCAATTTTGTACCTTAGGATTATGTGGATGAGGATAGAAGAAAAGGAAGGTCGAAGATGGAAGAATCTGGTGTTGCACAAGGAATGACCAGAAAAGGAAGGGTTTATACACCTGAACACTTAGGAGAAACTAGTAAGCAAGCTTCTACCAAACCGCCCGTCATTGAGACTGGTCCAAATGACCTGTTAGGAAGGTACATGAAAGAGAGTACTCTGTCATTAATCATCTGAGCAAGACTCCCGCTCAGATATCTATCCTGTCACTGCTGCAAAATTCTGAGGCACACAAGAATGCTCTAATGAAGGTATTGAGTGAAGCATATGTACCCAACAACATCACTGGTAGAGAAATGGCTAGTATGGTGGGGCAGGTGCTAGAAAGTCATAAAATTACCTTCCACGAGGACGAGTTGCCTCCTGAAGGGTTGAATCACAACAGGGCACTGCACATCACAGTGCAATGCAAAGATAAGTTCATCGCTAGAGTTTTGATTGACAGAGGATCCAGCCTCAACATTTTCCCATTGACAACGTTGAAGAGGTCGGGCAAAGGCCTACATGAGATACGAGAGGGAACTATGAACGTGAAAGCATTCGACGGGTCTCAGAGAGCTAACATTGGAGAAACTAATCTCTGCCTGTAGATGGGCCCTACATGGTTTGATGTTGAGTGTCATGTACTAGACATATTCGCCTCTTACAATCTGTTGTTGGGACGACCATGGATACACGCCGATGAGGCTGTAGCATCTACTTTACATCAGACCGTGAAGTTCGAATGGAACCACCAGGAAGTAATTATCCATAGAGAGAGGAGCAACCCCATTTACACTAGTCAAGCTATCCCGATGATTGAAAACAGAAGAAGGTTAGGTGGAGAAACCTACCATCGTATCGAGCGGGTCAAGGCGATTGAGAAATAAAAGTGGTGGAGTAGCAAGATAGCAAGCATGCTAGCATGGAGAGGATATGAGCCCGGCAAGGGGCTTGATAAGAATCTTCAGTTAATCTCCAAACAAATATAGCCAAAGCACCATGGTACCACTTTTGGGTTGGGATACCAATACACCTGGAAAGAATACCAAGGTTGGTCACCACCGTGGCATGGTCCATAATATCCACTTGAGCAGCCTGTGCCACACCTGAATCAGACCTTCCATCAGGCTGATATTATATGGGGATCAGAGAAAGAAGAGGCGTTGGCGGCATTGAGGAGTTTGTTCTGGGAAGATGATAATATGGACTGTTGTATAATTGTCAAGGAGGAGGAGGAGGAGGAGGAAGGCCCTACCATCCAAGATGTGGAGAGAGCAGCATTCCTCAAGAACTGGACTATTAGACCATCAAGGGCCCGATGAGTCCCTGGGTAGCAAGGCTGAATGTCATTGTTTATTTTTCAAAAAAAATGATTTCCACTTTTGCATTTTTCTTTTGTCTTAAATAATATTTTTCAAGGTTCCAAAAGCGTTATTTGAGTTACTGAAAATCATTTTGTTTTACATTTGAACTGGCTTGGTGTTTCATTATCACTATTTTTCTTTCATATCTTTATCCCTACAACATTTCTATTTCTTATCTTGATGAACCGACGAATGTGACATGTAATGAGATAACGCAACAAAAGGATAGTGATTTAGAAGAAGAAGAGGATGTAATGCCCGAAGAGATTGTCAGAGAAGTAGAGAATTTTGAGAACAAACCCAAGTCCAACCTGGACAAAACTGAGATTGTTAACTTGGGAAATTCCGAACCGTCAAAGAAACCCGCATAAGTATCCATTTGTCACCATCAGAAAAAGAGGAATACACTCGGCTTCTGAAGGAATATGAGGATATCTTTGCATGGTCATACGATGATATGATAGGGGTGAGCACATCCATAGTGGCTCACAAGTTACCTAAAAATCCAATGTGCCCGCCAGTGAAGCAAAAACTCAGAAAATTCAAGCTAGACATGAGCCTGAAAATCAAAGAGGAGGTTACTAAGCAGATCAAAAACAAGGTCCTCAGGATAGTTGAATATCCAACCTGGCTAGCCAACATTGTGTCAGTTCCGAAGAAAGATGGGAAAGTTAGAGTTTGTGTCGATTATCGGGATCTCAACAGAACCAGCCCAAAGGATGATTTCCCGCTGCCGAATATACACATCTTGATCAACAATTGTGCCAAGCACGAACTCCAGTCTTTTGTGGATTGCTTCATCGGCTACCATCAGATCTGAATGTACGAGGAAGACGTAGAGAAAACAACCTTCATTACACCATGGGGGTGTACTGTTACAAGATGATGTCATACGACCTAAAGAATGCTGGGGCCACATATATGAGGGCCATGACTACTATTTTTCATGAGATGATACACAAGGAGATCGAGGTATATGTGGATGATGTTATCATTAAATCCAAGAAGGCCGCATATCATATAGCAGACTTGAGAAAATTGTTCGACAGACTGCGGAAGTACAACCTAAAGCTAAACCCCGCAAAGTGTGCATTCGGGGTTCCTGCCGGAAAGCTATTGGGATTCATCGTCAGCCACCGGGGAATAGAATTAGATCCATTGAAGGTCAAATCCATCAAAGAATTGCCACCGCCAAAGAGTAAGAAAGATGTGATGAGTTTCTTGGGACGCCTTAACTACATCAGACGTTTCATAACACATTCCACAGTAATATGTGAGCCGATTTTCAAAATGTTGAAGAAGGACGCTGCAACTAGTTGGACCGAGGATTGTCAAAAGGCTTTTGAAAAAATCAAGGGGTACTTATCAACACCACTAGTTTTGTTCCCGCCAGAGCCAGGTAGACCAATGGTACTTTACCTTGCAGTGCTAGACGGAGCTTTCGGCTGCGTTCTGGGGCAGCACAACGAGACAGGGAGAAAAGAGCATGCCATCTACTACCTGAGTAAGAAGTTTAAACCTTATGAAGCACGGTATTTTCTTCTGGAACGTACCTGCTGTGCCTTGACCTGGATAGATCAGAAGCTGAGGCATTACTTCTGTGCTTATACAACATATCTGATATCGAGAATGGATCCTTTGAAGTATATATTCTAGAAGCCCATGCCCACTGGCAAGCTGGCTAAGTGGAAAATCTTGTTGAGTGAATTCCACATTGTCTATATAACTCAAAAAGCAGTCAAGCGACAGACGCTAGCATAACCTTGCTGAAAACCTTGTGGGAGGAGAATACGAACCCCTGAAAACATATTTTCCCAATGAAAAGGTATCATTCGTAAGAGAAGACATTGATAAAGCCTACGATGGTTGGAGAATGTTCTTTGACAGAGCGACAAAATTCAAAGGAGTCGGCATTGGAGCCGTCTTGGTATCAGAAACTGGTCAACATTCCGGTATCTGCGAAACTTAGATTCCGTTGCACCAACAACATGGCAGAAGACAAAGCTTGTATCTTAGGACTCAACATGGCTGTTGACATGAACATTCAGGAACTCCTAGTAATTGGTGATTTAGATCTACTTGTGCACCAAGTACAAGGAGAATGGGATACCAAAAATTCCAAGATATTTCCATATATGCACCATGTGCAGGAATTGAAGAAAATATCCACAAAGATAGAGTTTCGGCATGTTCCCAAAATTCAGAATGAGTTTGTCGATGCATTGGCCACTTTGTCATCAATGATACAACATCCAGACAAGAACTTCATTGATCCTATCCCAGTAAGGATCCATAATCAGCCAGCATATTGTGCTCATGTCGAAGAGGAAATGGATGGGATTCCTTGGTTCCACGATATCAAAGAGTAATTGGCGAAAGGAGAATACCCATAGCATGAAAACCATACTCAATAGCACACACTTCGGAGGTTGTCCAACCATTTCTTCCACAGTGGAGGAACCATATATAAGAAGGACTCCTGATCTGGAACTATTAAGGTGTGTTGACGCAAAGGAAGCTTCTAAGTTGGTTGAGGATATAAATGCTGGAACCTACGACCCGCATATGAATGGCTTTGTATTGGCCAAGAAGATACTCAGGGCAGGTTACTTTTGGATTACTATGGAAACGGATTGCATCCGGTATGTTCAGAAATGTTACCAATGTCAAGTGCATGCAGACATGATAAAAGTTCCACCAAATGAGCTTAATGCAACAAGCTCACCTTGGCCTTTTGCCGCTTGTGGAATGGTGTTATCGATCTGATCGAGCCCAATGCCTCAAATGGGCATCGGTTTATTTTAGTGGCTATCGACTACTTCACTAAATGGGTTGAAGCCGCATCTTACAAAGCTATGACTAAGAAGGTCGTTGTAGATTTTGTTCACGATCGAATTGTCTGTCGGTTCGGGGTTCCAGAGTCCATCATCACTAACAACGCCGCCAATCTCAATAGTGATCTAGTGGAAGCCATGTGTGAGACTTTCAAAATCAAGCACAAGAATTCCACAGCATATAAGCCCCAAATGAATGGAGTCGTGGAAGCTTCCAACAAAAACATCAAGAAGATACTAAGTAAAATGGTAGAAAATAACAAACAATGGCACGAGAAGCTACCATTCGCCTTACTGGGATATCGTATCACAGTGCACACATCAACCGGGGCAACTCCCTATTTGCTGGTTTATGGTACTGAAGTTGTCATTCCTGCCGAAGTAGAAATTCCTTTCTTGAGAATCATACAAGAAGCTGAGCTCACCAACACAGAATGGATAAGGAGTCGTTATGAGCAGCTGGCCCTCATAGACAGAAAGAGGATGAACGCGGTATGTCACAGACAACTTTATCAGAATCGAATGTCCAGAGCCTTCAACGAAAGAGTCAAGTCGAGATAGTTCACACCGGGACAACTGGTGTTGAAGAAGATCTTGCCACATCAAGATGAAGCCAAAGGGAAATTCTCTCCCAACTGGCAAGGTCCTTACATGGTTCACAGAGTATTGACAGGAGGAGCCCTCATATTCACAGAAATGGACGGAGTAATTTGGCCAAAACCAATCAACTCAAATGAAGTCAAAAGATATTATGTGTAAATCATCCTATGATTTTCTACATGATGTAATTTGAACTACGCTCGACCTGATTCCCGTTTAAGAGGGGATACATAGGTAGCCTTGTGGGTTCGGTCACAATTCAATAAATTTCCATTTTCCCCATCATCAGAAACTGGGGTAGAATTTTGAGGAGGACACTCAAAATTCTGAAGGAAGTTCGAACAATCACATCATATAGATCAGTCAAAAGCGTTATTCAGTTAACTGGGGCAGAATTTTGAGAAGAACCCTCAAAATTCTACAGCAGAAGCAGTTGCAGTGCCTTTGATCGTGTCACAGTCATTGGTTCATCTAACCAATTTCTAACTATATTTTGCTATGTCTTCAAAAGTTATGCATGCATGATTTTGAACATAAACTCTTCTTTAGCGAACGCTACCCCGATAATTTGAACAGGGTCTTCAGATGGAACAGAGCAAATCAAGCAAGTAGACGAAATCACGAACCAACCTTTCCCCTGCAAAACTCATGATTTTTCTTTGAGTGCAGAAACAAGGGATATGCACACCTTGGAATCACAAGTCTTCATAACAGAAAAGATATCATAACTCATCTCCAGATATGAAATACTCTGCTATCACTTATTGTTCATTGTAGGAGACTAAGATTTGTCTCAATCTGTGATGAGGCTAAACCCTGCCTCCCTAGTTGCATAAGGCTAAGCTCTGCCTTCTATTTACATGAGACTAAGCTCTGCCTCAACCTTGTATGAGGCTAAGCCCTGCCTCCCGGCTTGCATAAGGCTAAGCATTGCCCTCTCTTTGTATGGGACTAAGCCATGTCCCAAAACTTGCATAAGGCTAAGAATCGCCTCCCTACTTGCATAAGGCTAAGCTCTGTCTTCTCTTTGCATGGGACTAAGCCCTGTCCTGAAACTTGCATGAGGCTAAGCCCTGCCTTCTCTTTCCATGGGACTAAGCCTTGTCCCGAATCTTTCATAAGGCTAAGCTCTGCCTTCTCTTTGCATGGGACTAAGCCTTGTCTCGAACCTTGCATGAGGCTAAGCCCTGCCTCCATATCTGCATAAGGCTAAGCTCTACCTCCCCTCTACATAGTACTAAGCCCTGTCCCGCACATTGCATGGGACTATGCCATGTCCCAAATTTTGCATGAGGCTAAGTCTTACCTTCTCTTTGCATGGGACTAAGCCCTGTCCCAAATCTTGCATAAGGCTCAGCTCTGCCTTCTCTTTGCATAGGACTAAGCCCTGTCTCGAATCTTGCATAAGGCGAAGCTCCGCCTTTTATTTGCATGGGACTAATCCATGTCCTGAACCCTGCATGAGGCTAATCCCTGCCTCCATATGTGCATAAGGCTAAGCTCTGCCTTCCCTCTGCATGGGACTAAGCCCTGTCCCAATTTTTGCATGGGACTAAGCCCTGTCCCGAACTTTGCATGAGACTAAGCTTTGTTTCAATCTTGCATGGGACTAAGACGTAAACCGAACCTTGTATAAGGCTAAGCCCTGCCTTCTCTTTGCATGGGCCTAAGCATTGTCCCGAATCCCGCACGAGACTAAACATTTTCTCTCTTGTATTATTTGTTCTATTCTCTTGGGCTAAGCTTTGCCCGCAACTCCATGCAAGACTAAGCCTTGTCTTGTCGCTCCTAGCATCATGTCTTTGTACCTCATGGGCTGAAATATAGCCAACTTGTCCGAAGCCGTCATATTGTGAAAGAACCATCCTCATAGCCGGAAGACATTATGCCATGGCCGGAGGATCTCTCAAGCTTGCACATCATTATTCAAAGGCGTCATGGTTCGGAGGCACCGTTTCCATGGCCCGAGAACACAATTTCATGGCCTACGAATCCTTTACTGCACAATTCATGGCCCGAGACATCATGGACTAAGGACGCCATCCTCAACCGTCCAAAGACAATCCTCATGGTATAAAGGCAATTTGCATCACATTTAAATTTACGCAAAGATACATGCTTGTAGTGCATCTTTTATTTGCAGGTAACCCGATGAGCAACCGTTACCCCCAACGGGAGAAATCCTGCTCCCTTTGCTTCCTACTATTTCAGACCTGACCGCTCACCGTAACCATTTCACCTATTCAAAATCTTGTGTTCATTCTTGTGATAACTTC
The DNA here is from genome assembly GCA_005239535.1 of Nicotiana rustica. Taxonomy (NCBI): domain Eukaryota; kingdom Viridiplantae; phylum Streptophyta; class Magnoliopsida; order Solanales; family Solanaceae; genus Nicotiana; species Nicotiana rustica. The sequence continues at coordinate 42,581 of ML522599.1, read as the reverse complement.
ATCGGTATATTTTGCTGGTGTGTCCAGAACTACACACAACCTGATTCCTGTAAAATCAGGGATATGTAGGCAGCTCAAAAACTAGAGTGCGGCCTATGTCTCTCAAATCGCCCTACTCGGTCAAAATTGGCCATAATATCTTTACCCAATAACTCTTTCATCCTTCCCGGGTAAAGACGGCAGCTGTTGATACCCAATTTTTCCATATATTATTTCCAAGATGCATATATATATTTTTTCAAAACAATGCATGAGCATCATTTAATATTTTTTCATAATTTCTGTATTTTTAAAGATTTTTAATTAATTTATCCCATTATTTTTTATTATATAAACAATTACTAATTGCATACGGTTTTATGACAATTTTATTGCTTAAATTTATTATTTATATTTACACTAAGCTTTAATTATTTCATGAATAGTCGTATTTACATTTTAGGGTTATAATTGCAATAACTTTGCAATAATAGCCCATGAGTGCATAATTACCTTATTTCACAAGAAAATGGCCTTTTGTATTTTTATAATATTAAGTAATTATTTTAAATCAGTTTTATGCATAAAAGTAATTTTTTATCATTTATTAACTATTTTTAAAAATTATTTTATCAATTAAGTGGGTATTTAACAAGTAGCCTCTTTTAATTTGGTTTAATTTCGGACCTTAGCCCAAACTATTACCCCCCTCCCCCCCCAGTCCAATCAAAATCAGAGCCCAAATACCCATAACCTATTCTTAAACCCGCCCCAACCCTAGATGGAATCCTGGCCGGTGATCTCAAAAGATCAACGATCTAGGATCCATTTCCTTTTTTAATTAACCCTTAACACCCTAACCCTAATCATTCACTCAACTCGGCCGCCCTTGAATCCCTCCTCCTCTCTTCTCTCTCTCAAGCTCTCCCTTAAACCTAGCCGCTGTCACTAGAAACCCTTCAATCCATGGCTTTTCTCTTCGATCTCAGGCCCTATCCGGCCTCTTGTCTCTACTGGCTACTCGATTTCTTTTTTATTTGATGGAATCTCGAAGAGATTCAACACAGACTTGGCTTTAACTCTTCACTTACTCGATGAACTTGCCTGTGTTCATCTCTATGTTTGTGAGTATTGTTATATTCGTGTTTATGGCTTAAACCTCTGTTCCAAACTGGATTTTTCGCACCTCGGTCAATTTTTCAAAACCCTAATCTCTTTCTACTTGAGTTTGTTCAGATCCTTATAGATCTGGGATGATTTTAAGTTTATCTGTTATTTTCTTTAAAACATTCTATTTTTTTTTTGTTATTAATTTTTTTTAATGTTTTTCTAAACCTAGGGTTTCATTTTAGTTCTCTGCAAAAAAGGTTCTAAAGTTTTTAAGTGTTTAAATCTCATTCCCTATACTGGTTCGACTAATTTTTCATGCCTATGTTCTAAAACCTAGGGTTTTTGCTCATCTGATTGATTGTTTCAATATTTGTCCATTATTCTTTAATTAACAGAGATTAATTTATTTTATTTGACTAATTAGGGTTCGAAATTATATTATTCTATTAAGATTGTTACTTTCTGTGAATTTTACTTATTTTCCTTATTGTGAAACATAAATTGGTACTACTTTCCTTAATTATGCTATTGATCGGATTTCTGGGTTCTAGTTTATTCCAACAAACTTATAAATGGCCTATGACTTATTTCTTGCCTTATTTAAACCTCAATCTGAGCTGTTAATTGATTCTTCCTAATTTAAGGGGTATTTCCCGGATTTTGTTGTGTTAATTGGTTGGGTTTAGCCCCAATTAACTGGTTAATTTACTTGTGTACCTTATTTATGAACTCTAATATTCTTTGCCTTATTTGATTTACCCTGCTAAGTCCTATATAATCCCCACATTCTGATTTTTAAAAAAAGACACGAACATATATAGAGAAACATACACAAACTCTTACTTACACACTCTCACTTGTAGGTCTTTCTATTACTTCTATTTGCTGCTCTATCTATCCCGGTGAAAGCCAAGGTTAGACTCTTGGATCCTATTTGCTTTCACTTTCCTGTTGCTACCTCTTGACTGGTATGTTTCCACTTCTGTCATCATTCAATATGTTATGTAATTAGACCTATGTTCTCCATGTTTACTGCTTTTAAACAACATGTCTATCTCTGTTTTCCCTTATGTTTTTGTTCATTGACATGCTTTAACTCTTGTGATTTTTTCCTATCCAATATGTTAGTATGGTTAACACACCTTAGCATAGTCATGTTTGATCGAGGATACTTGTTTACCTGTTTCTCCACTAGCAAGTTTCAACCCCTGTCCTGTTTTATGTGTTTACCTTAGCAGGTTCATGATTAATTCATGACTTCTATGCTCTCAACTTTCCTACCTTTTATGTATGACTGCCAGATCAGTAACTTGATCCCAGCATGTTGATCTCTGTTTAATATAATCCTATATGCTTACCTAGTAATAGTTAATAAACTAAGTCAACTTCTGCAATGTGAAACCTTGTTTGACTCAATTGTGACCCTGTTTTGCCTATAATTCAAGTGTTCCTGCTCTTGTCGTGACTATTGGTATCCATGTCTGAACCAATCTGCTAAGATGTAGTTCTGTTCTGTTTGTGATCTTCTAAAATCCAAACCGTTTTTCCTAAAAATTACCTTCTACTTTCATATACTATTTTCAACTTCTACTCTTAGATGTCTAGGGCCATGCTCCTCCAGTGTGAGCACTGCCTAGGAGTCCATGAGACTTCTCTGAACTATGACACACTGGGGCTGGCCTTTCCAACTTTTTCACAAAAACTGTTCTTTGAAAAGGTTCTGGTGTGAGCATTGCCGGGTTCCTTGAGGCCCTTGGGAACTTTGACACCCAGAAGCCTAGTTGTGTTATTATGAACTGCTGTGTACTCCAGATTTGATTGAAGTCCTATCTTCTAGGTTTACTTTTGGGCTTGCCAAGGCTCCCTATAGTATAGTAATTTTTATCATGTAATTCGTTTTGGTCTGTAGTAATAATCTTGTAAACAACTATGGGGTTATTAGTAAAAGCTGGGGAGATATTTTACATACTTTTATCATATCCAGGTAGAAACCATGCCCAAAAGCTATTGTGATGATATTTATATGCATTAGAAACCATGTTCATACGGTTTATCTCATTATGCTGAATTTTCATCCTAGAAATCCTGCTTCTAGGTCGTTTATCAATTCTGCCTCAAGTACCATATTTTCAAGACCTCTATGTTTGCATTAGAAATCATGTTTCTAGGAGTTTTCTAGTTGAATTTGCTTGAAAACTGGCTAAACGCCTTTATTCGCCTAGATATCATGCCTATAGGAAACACATAAAAAATTCAGCCTTGACACATAGACATCATGCATATAGGAGATAATGTAGAAACAACTTCAACACTTAAATATCATGCCTATAGAGAAAATGTATGAAATCAGTTTCTATGTTTAGATGTCATAATGCTTGTAATCAGTTTCAGCACATAGAAAGAATGACTATAGGATCTAAAAGATGAAATCTGCCATTAAAATCAATCACTAGTTTATAATCATGGTCTGGTTAATGTTTAGATATCATGTCTACAAGATTCTTCCTGGTTATCACTTATGCAAACCTATGGGATAATTAAAATACTGTGTTGAAATTGTGATTTTTCTTCCTACTTCAAACATGCTCAGATTTTGTATTAACAAAAACCAGTAGGCAAACTGTTAGGTGCTCACAACCTCGCCTTATTAAAGCTGCTGCATATTCTGTTTGTGCTTAGATATCCTGCCCAAAGGACTCCTAAATCATTTTTAAAACTGCTTGTTTGAATAAGAATGCAATTGTGTGTTTCTTTGTGGAGGTAAATGTGGGCCCTTTAATTGTTCCTTATGTGACAGTCCTATATGATTTTGTTTGTCGCTTAGTTTCTCCCTTTAAGCAACATAGGTGAGTCTAGAACCACCTTAAAATAGAGGTCCTAAACACCTCCAGGGCCATATGTAAGGGACAAGTAGCGCACACATCGGATACGTACTAGATAATATTAGAACACTTAGGTGGTAATTGAAAGGGGAAGGATAATTGGGTAGTAAAGGAGATGATGACCTGTGCGATAATGCTACACGTAACACCTCTATTTGAGGAAGGTTACCGAGTATTTTATAGAAGTGATCTTATAGGCTAATAAACCTAGGAACCCCTTTAATTCCCGTTTTGAAATGATTTCTATCTATTTAAATTTCTTTATTTTCTTTAAAGACTAATTCGCTTAAATTGAGTTTGTTCGGGACCCACCGTTGTGGACCTCGAGGGGTTCCTAACACCTTCCCCTCAAGTTATCGAGCCATTACCTAATCTCTGGTAAAGTAGATGGGTTTATGAGTTATTTTCTTTAGGTTCCCTAACGTACCTTAATCCGTTAGGTAGAAACTCTTCAAAATCCATGCCCCGTCCCAAAAGGAAATGAGTTGTCCCAAAATGTCGAAACCCGGACTCCGCGAGGAAAAAGGGGGGAGTGACAAGAACTGCCCAACCGGTGGTAACTGCCCGATCGGCCGTAGCATGGTGGTAAATGCATGAAGATGCATATACATGTACACTATATTATAAACATTAACATCTCTATCATATACCTCAATAGGGACTTAGTGACATACTTAGACATGCTTGAATATCATTTTACAGGAATGAATAACATAGACATCCTTAACTGCTGAGAGTAGAAATACTTATGAAATAGCATTACATTTACGTATCGTTACTTGGATCATGCTAAAAGAAAAAAGGATTAAGCTTAACATACCTTACTTTAATACGAAGTGATCTCCAGGTTGCTATGATATAGAGAAAAACCGACGTTATAGTCGTGAAATTGTCGAAGAGACAATCAAGATTGATTCTTGCGTCAACCTCACCTTGAATATGCTTGTAGAAATTGTTCTCAATGGAGAAGTGAGAAGCTACAGATTGTACTCCAACTTGTAGAAATTGTTCCTAAAGCTAAGAAATCTTGCAAATCATGTTGAAGTATTTTTGTGTCACGTTAATTAATCCCTTTGCAGAACACCTTGTATGAGTTTGCTGAAGTATTTCCATCTATTATTTAGTAAGTGTGACCTTCCTTTGGTGATTTTAGGGAAGCCTTTTGTATTAGTGGGTGTGGGACCCACTTGTGATGACTAAGCCAAAAAATTCCTCTAAATGTGACACCTTATAGTAATGACTAATGAGTCATTAATTAGAATGGGAGGCTGCCACATTAGGGATTTAGACTTATTCAAAATTCCACCACTTTTTCTTAATCAACTTATTAATCCCTCACTAATTCAATAATTACTAATTACCCACATAAGTAAGAATTATCTCAAATTACTTAAACTTCTACTTATTTTTAATACACTTTATACACCTTACTATCATCGCCATGTGGTACCTTGTATGTTACTGGTCCATAAATATCGGGTATTTTAGCTCGGGCCGTATTTTATCCCAAAATGATAAATTTTGACCAACCTCATTTTCTTCAACTAGTTTACCCTCTCACCTTCACGACTTTACTTATCACTTGTTATAAATACCATAAATACTTATAACCTAAAAAAATTGTCTTGTACTCATCTTAAAGTGCTACTATTACAATATTACAATAAATTGGGGTACTATATAAAATGAATACATATACTATTATTTGGTTAAAACATCCATGTAAAAATACATACATTTTCTCAACTTTTAATTTTGCTAATCTCGTATAAAAAGTACAAATTCTCGTACACTTAATTCTTAAAATGGTAAAAAGATAAGCTTCTTTTTTTGTGAGAAATTAATATCTATCTTTACAATAAAGAAAATATCATAAAATTTCTTATATTATATGTATAATTTACCACATTCGAAAATTGTAATAATGGTAACTATCCAAAATTGTACTTATAAAACTTTTACTAAAATACTTCACTTAAAAGAAACTACCACACTAACATAATATCTAACGATATCAAGGTTGTAAACTTACAGGGTCTCATAATAATAATGTCTTAAACCCTATATAACCTCCTAATAGACATAATTCCTTCGAACTCATGTGGATTTACTACGGCACATCCTAATGCTAAGGTACGGGATGTAACATCCTTACCCCCTTTAGAAATATTCGTCCTCGGATGTGAACTCTTTGAGATTTTCAAAACATTCGCTAGGGTCTCCTCTGTATACTAAACTAAAACCCAACCTCTATCTGAGCTCTGGACTATTCACAACCTTTTGTACTTAAGTATTTCGTATCTTCTTCACCTTTACTTTACTTACCTTTCAATCTCGCATCGTATCTTCTGTTTCTTTCATAACCTCCCTTCCACGTTACGCATTAAATCTCTATTGTAATACCTGCACCTCTAGTGCATACAAAATCTGGCGAAAGCTTCATACTAACTTCTTACGACTCAGCTCTATGGCATGATCTGGAAATAAAATAAGGGTAACATTTCCTAAATGCCCTATAGCCTCTCAATTATAAATGTGGCGCGCAACACACTCATAAGTGAAACTCTACTAGGCACGACTATGTAGACTTCCTAGAACACGACCCACTCTGATACCACTTTGTCACGCCCCAAACCTTGGGAGGCGTGGCTGGCACCTTGTGTCGTGCTGGTCCGAGTGAACCACTCTGTAACTCATGATTGTTCGACCAAAACTAGAATATACATAGGTCGAGTTGGCTGAACTCATTCCTTTTGTAACTATCATGGGCCAACATGGCCACAACTCATAATGTACAAGCGTAAGTGGGAAAACACTGTATCGCTAAATCATTTTTCTTAAAACAATAATATATATGGGTCGTCAAGGCCTATGACATACTTTAAAAAATGAACCTTTGTCTACAAAGTCTCTAAGATTATTTGACATCAAATGGGACAGGGTACCGGCCTACCCAAAAGTCTGTAGAAAAATTCTGACACGATGACTCATAGACTCGGTTGCACTCCAAATGAGGTGGAGTCTTACCGATCCTTCACTGAAGCCAATCTCGTTTACTATGAGGGCTCGTCAAACTAATTATCTATACATGCGGGCATGAATGTAGTGTCCCTAAAAAAAGATGCCAGTACGAATAATGTACTTAGTATGTAAGGTGGAACTGAAACATAACAGTAAGTCAACATTAATTAAATGTCACGACCCAAAATCCCTAAGGTTGTGATGCCGCCGGACACCATCGCAGTCAAGCCAATCATTAATTAGTCAAAATAAATTCCTGTTTTAACATTTATGAAGAAGCATTTCCTTTCACTTTGTTACATATTAACCAAGTAGAATCTTGTTAGTTTAAAAACAATAGTTTGAATACTACACTTTAGCATATATACCCCAATATACCCCAGAACCTGGTGTCACAAGTACATGAGCAATTTCTAAGAATTTATACAACCATTACAAAGCCTGTCCAAAATACAAATTGGACAAGGAAATTTAAAATGAAAAATAAATACAGTACAAGGGAGACTCCGTCAGTTGCGGATCGCCTCCGGATGATGCAGCTCGCCTAAGTCTCCGAATCATCCACACTTACTACGAAAGTACCTGTGCAATAAAATGCACAACAAGTGTAGCATGAGTCCAAAAACAACGTGTACTAAGTAAGTCGCCCGCCTAACCTCAGAGAGGTAATGACGAGAGGTCAAATAAGACACTTACTAAAGGTCAATTTAGAATATTTAAGTATGACACTAAGCATGATTATCATAGGCAATTTATTAAAATCAGGATTAAATATTTTCAACTTCGTTCACGTTTAACACTTTATATCTGCATCATATCAATAACAATTAATCAACATAGGCGATTTAATCAAATAACAATTAATCGACGGGAAGGAACAACTTCTTCCAAAATGTGCACTGCCGAAGGTTCGAATGGCTCGAACCATAGATGCATCTACTTTTCCCCGCTCGCAAATCGATCATGAGATGTGGTCAACATAAAAATAATAAGGCTAGCCTGCTCGCGAATCATACCTACGCCTCAGGTGCTCATATGTACACATATTCACATAATAAATCCGCATTTTTATCAAGAAAGCAGTTTTTCTCAGGAAAGTGGTAAAATTCTTCTTAAAGGAACATGAAATATAGCTTTTAAATCTTTCTTTTGAAACTCATTTGTCAAGTTTAATGATATTCCATAATACAACCCTACCAGGTACACAAATATCCACAGGGGAATCAATTCTCTTTCTCGATGATTAACAAAATAAACTCTAGTCTTATTTTAGATATTCAATTATGATTTCGATTATATTAACAATTTAATTTCACATGCAGGATTAAAGGTACAACACATAAGGCATGCTAGTGGGTCCTAGACTACCTGGACATGGCATAACATCAGCTATGCATGGAATCCCGTCACCTCGTGCGTACGTAGCCCCCGAAGATAATAGCATATACTTCATTAATTTACCTAGGGGGACAATTCCCCCTCACAAAGTTAGAAAGGAGACTTACCTCGCTCCGAGATTCCATAACCGTCCTCCAAGCCCTTCCAATGACTCAAAACGGATGCACAACACCCCAAAAGTATCCAAACAACGTCAACCCAATGAAAATATAATCTAATATTTGCAACAATTATAAATTATATAATTTACCTACCCCACTTAGTGAAATGACAAAAATGCCATCGGGCCTACGTGCCCGGAATCCGAAATTTCTCGAAGATATATTCTACCCATAGCCTTACTAACTCAAATATACAATTTACTCAAATATTCATGCTCAATTCGTGGCTAAAAATCCAATTTTCCATTTTCTAGGTTTCTTCAATATTTCCCAAATTCCTACAAATTTCCATGCCTAATCGATGTATATAATCTTGTATTTAACTTAGAGGCATGAAGGAGTTACTTACCTTGACATTGCATGAAGGAATCCTCTCTTTGAAGCCTCCCAAAATCGCCTAAGCCCAAGAAGCAATGAAGACAAATGAACCAAAATCCTTGTTTTCAAATATTCAGCCCAGGTCGATTTCTGCACCTGCGGTCCCCTTATCGCACCTGCGCTTCTGCAGGTGCGCCCAAATATCCTGCACCTACTGCCTCCTTGGCTCCATCCAGATGTAACGACCCGACCGGTCATTTTGTGTTATCGGACCCCATTTCCCTAAATGAATTTCCCCATAGCGTCTTTTTATGATTTATGACTTGCGGGAGCTAGTGGTCCGAGATTCGGAGGTGTTTAGAGTGCTACAGGAACAATTGGTTCATTAAGGCTGGCCTTTAAGGCCAAGTTTGACTTTGGTCAACATTTTGGATAAACGACCTCGGAATCGAGTTTCCTCGGTTCCGGTAGCTTCGTGTGATGATTTTTGGACCTGGGCGTATGATCGGAATGGGTTTCTGATGACTCGGGAGCGATTCAGCGCCCAATATTGAAATAAGAAGTTCCTTAATTTCAAATTGTGGGTTTTTACGTGATTTTGTGTTATCGAGGTCAGAACGGAGTTCCGAGACCGGGAATAGTTCCGTTATGTCATTTATGACTTGCTTGCAAAATTTGGTGTACTTCCGATTTGTGTAGGTCGGTTCAGCGTGTTGTTGGCGAAGTCTAGAAAACTTAAGGTTCCTAAGTTTTGTTCATGGGGTTTTGAGATGTGATTTTGTGTTTTAGTGTTGTTTTAGGAGTCCCGAAGGCTCGAGCGAGTCTGTATTATGTTTTAGGACTTGTTGGTATATTTGGACGAGGGCTCGGGTGTGCCCAAGGGCCTCCCGGGCACCCAACAGGGCTAAAAACCAGTTAAAATAGCTGATGGTGCACCTGTTCTGATGTGACCGCTGGTGCGATTACCCAGTCGCATGTGAGGGACCGCAGAACATCGCAATTGCGAACCCAGGTGAGGTCCCCCTTTCTTGAAGGTGCGGACAAAAGTCCGCAGATGCGGAACCGCTGGTGCGGCCATCCCTCCGCAGGTGCGAACCCAGCCCTTTTCCCGTCCAGTTCCGTAGGTGCGAGCCCCAGGTCGCATGCGAGAGACCGCAGGTGCAGTCCTCGAGCCGCAGGTGCGGAACCCCTGTAGGGCAGGCAGTGTGTTTCCTTTAAAACACGGGACTTCACCCCTTTCTTTCATTTTTCACAACCATTAGAGACTTGGGAGCTTGGGGAAAGAGGTTCCACGAACTAGCTACTGTCAAGGTGAGTAAATTCAACTCTTACACTAGTTTCAAACATGAATTACTAGTTAAAGTCTCTATTAAATCATTGAAAGTCAAGAATTGGGTAATAATTTAGGGTTCTTAAGAAATTGGTGAATTACCTATTTATTGCTATATATTCAAGTAGAAACCGTATATTAACGATCCTTAGGCTTCGGGTGAGCGATTCCTTTGAGAATTTTTGGAAATTGAACGTGCGGGCCCGGGGTTGGATTTTGGAAATTCTTCAAGAATGTTGAATTATTGAATAAATAGGATGATTTCCCTACTTTGAGCATGCATTGATGTCATTGTACCGTATTTTGCTAGTTGCGAGTCCTCAGGTGTAGAGTTCGGAGTTCGGGCGCATCCTTGGTTCGAGGGGTAGATTCTACACGAAGTGAGTCTCCTTTCTAAACCTTGTAAGAGGGAATTGTCCCCATAGGTGTTATATATGCTGTGTGTAATTGTTTTGGAGGCTATGTGCATACAAAGTGGCGAGAGTCCGTATGTGGCGACTATCATGCTATGTCAGGTAGTTTTAGGGCTCACACGCATGTCTCTATGTGCCTTATATGTATTTTTGGGTGTTCTTTGAGCTGCCTATTGCTATTAAATTGATATGGAAATGTGGAAAGTTTCTCTTGAACTCCTAGTCGATCAGTCCCTGTTACAGGTATAGCCCCTACTAAGATATTGATATGTCGGTATATATATATGTACGTATGAGAGTCAGCACTCGAATCACAGGTATGATTCACGATCGAGGGAAGCTTTATGATAAATCGGTATAAGTGTGTAAGCACTCGAATCGCAGGTATGATTCGCGATCGAGGGGAGCTTTATGATAATTATTCATAAGTGTGTCAGCATTCGAATCGCAGGTATGGTTCGCGATTGAGGGAAGCTTTATGGTAATTGTATATAAATGTGTCAGCACCCGAGTCGCAGGTATGATTCGCGAGCGGGGAAGCTTTACGTTCATTCAGTGTCTAGATATTTCCTTATGACTCCGGCCGGTTGTCTTACCCTTGTGTGCGCTCGGCTATTTGGTATTGTTTTCATTGATATTGACTTGACAGATATTTGGGGGAAAAAGGAAAGTGTACATTGTTGCTTATTTTCAGTAGTTTCCTGTATTTCTGTATTTGATAGGTATCTGCTGCTTACTGTCTCACATGTCTACTGCATTTCGTTATATCCTGTTTTGTATTATTACCGTTGGACCTTAGTGAGTGTCAAGTCGACCTCTCGTCACTACCTCTTCGAGGTTAGGCAGGATACTCACTAGGTACATATATATTTATGTACTCATGCTGCACTTCTGTACTTAATTGTACAAGTTCTGAGATTGGTGCTTCTGGTTACTCGACCAGAGCTTGACGTATATTCTGGACCTGACTCCACGGTGAGCTGCCTCCCTTGGCGATTCTCAGCAGTGCTATGGAGTTATCTTTTGTTCATTTCTGTCTATTTCTCTCAGGCAGCAGTATAATTTGTATAATCTTTTGTATATTCTACTAGTTCGCATGTTGATTTCTGACACTCATTCCTGGCACGCACATAGTAGACTCTTTATTTTGGGACTGTATATATATTGGATCACGATCATTGTGGCTGTATTTACATAAGTTGGTTAATGTTTCCTCTTTTATTTAAATGATCTAAGCTTAAAACTTTGGGGAATATGTGGGGTTGGTATGTTAAATAAGGAAAATCTCACTAGTAAACAACTGTTGGCTTGCCTGACTCTGGTGTTGGGCGCCATCACGACCTGTGTTGGATTTTGGGTTGTGACAACAAATATCGCACCTGCGGTGCCCTTAGCCGCACCAGCGGCCAAATCCTTGCAGGTGCGGATCACACCACATGACAGCAATTCCAGCCTTCTTCAAACTCTCAACTTGATCTGTTAACCACCCGGAACGAGGCTCCCGGGACCCCGTCAAAATATACCAGCCTGTTCCAAAACATAATGCGGACTTGCTCGAGGCCTCAAATCACATCAAACAACATCGAAACCACGAATCGCACCCAAATCCCAACTTTATGAACTTAGAAATTTTCAACTTCTACATCCGATGCCGAAACCTATAAAATCACGTCCGATTGACCTCAAAATTTGTACAAGTCATATTCAACATTACGGACTTGCTCCAACTTCCGTAATCACATTCTGACCTTGATATCAAAACTTCCGCCTCCGGTCGGATTACTCAAAAACCTTCAAATTTCTATCTTTAGCCAAATGATTCCAAAATGACCTACAGATATCCAAATTCACTTCCGATCGCGCTCCGAACTCCAGAATCACCATACGAAGCTATTCCCAGACTCGGAATCCCAAACGGACATCAACAACACTGAAATGCACTTCAGGACCAAATTTATGAAATTCTTCTAAAATGCGAACTTCCATAATATGCGCCGAAACGCTCCCGAGTTATCCAAAACCCGGTCCGGACATACACCCAAGTCCGAACTCATCATACGAACCTGCAGGCACCTTCAAATCCTGATTCGGATGTTGTTTACTCAAAATTCCAATATTATTTGATTCTTCCAACTTAAGGCTTCTGAAATGAGAATTGTCTTTCCAAAAAAATTCTAAACTTCCTGAAATTCAATTTTGACCACGCCCTCAGGTCATAATACCTGAAATAAAGCTGCTCACAGCCTCAAACCGCTGAATGACGCGCTAGAGCTCAAAATGACCGGTCGGGTCATTACATTCTCCCCCACTAAAATCGATGTTCGTCCTCGAACGTGCTAAGAACTACTCTGGAGTTACCTGAAATCACTGTTTAACATTTCGAGCACCTGCCCGCTACCACAGCCTAGTTGAGCACATTAACTTGATAAAATCTGAAGATTTCTTCTTTTATCCATATAATAAGCTTAGAATTCATTCAATCACCTGAAATTTCTCTATCAGGACTAGTTCCAATATATAAACACCATATCGACTACCACACACCATACCAGAACATGACTGCATACCTTTGCTGAATTAGCGCCATGCACCGCAAGATTCATCATCTAACCACAATGACGTTCCCTGAACCTTAATAGCCAAAATTCATGAAATATATATACATCCCAATAGGGTGAACACTTTATCATATAGAAACCTTTTGCTATATCTGATGCTCCCAATGCACTAAGCATGATTATCATAGGCAATTTATTAAAATCAGGATTAAATATTTTCAACTTCGTTCATGTTTAACACTTTATATCTGCATCATATCAATAACAATTAATCAACATAGGCGATTTAATCAAATAACAATTAATCGACGGGAAGGAACAACTTCTTCCAAAATGTGCACTGCCGAAGGTTCGAATGGCTCGAACCATAGATGCATCTACTTTTCCCCGCTCGCAAATCGATCATGAGATGTGGTCAACATAAAAATAATAAGGCTAGCCTGCTCGCGAATCATACCTACGACTCAGGTGCTCATATGTACACATATTCACATAATAAATCCGCATTTTTATCAAGAAAGCAGTTTTTCTCAGGAAAGTGGTAAAATTCTTCTTAAAGGAACATGAAATATAGCTTTTAAATCTTTCTTTTGAAACTCATTTGTCAAGTTTAATGATATTCCATAATACAACCCTACCAGGTACACAAATGTCCACAGAGGAATCAATTTTCTTTCTAGATGATTAACAAAATGAACTCTAGTCTTATTTTAGATATTCAATTACGATTTCGGTTATATTAGTAGTTTAATACCACAGGCAGGATTACAGGTACAACACATAAGGCATGCTAGTGGGTCCTAGACTACCCGGACATGGCATAACAGTAGCTACGTACGGACTCCCGTCACCTCATGCATACGTAGCCCCCGAAGATAATAGCATATACTTAATTAATTCACCTAGGGGGACAATTCCCCCTCACAAAGTTAGAAAGGAGACTTACCTCGCTCCGAGATTCCATAACTGGCCTCCAAGCCCTTCTGATGACTCCAAACGGACGCACAACGCCCCAAACCTATCCCAACAACGACAACCCAATGAAAATATACTCTAATATTTGCAACAATTCCAAATTATATAATTTCCCAACCCCGTTTAGTGTAATGACCAAAATGCCCTTTAACCCACGTGCCCGGAATCCGAAATTTCTCGAAGATATATTCTACCCATAGCCTTACTAACTCAAATATACAATTTACTCAAATATTCATGCTCAATTCGTGGCTAAAAATCTAATTTTTCATTTTCTAGTTTTCTTCAATATTTCCCAAATTCCTACCAATTTCCATGCCTAATCCACGCATATAATATTGCATTTAACTTAGAGGAATGAAGGAGTTATTTACCTTGACATTGCATGAAGGAATCCTCTCTTTGAAACCTCCCAAAATCGCCTAAGCCCAAGAAGAAATGAAGACAAATGAACCAAAATCCTTGTTTTAAAACATTCCGCCCTGGCCGATTTCCGCACCTGCGGTCCCCTTATCGCACCTGTGGAAGCCCAAATCTCCCGCACCTGCGGCCTCCTTGGCTCCAGCCAAATATCGCACCTGCGGCCAAATCCTTGCAGGTGCGAATCACACTAGATGATAGCAATTCCAGCCTTCTTCAAACTCTCAACTTGATCCGTTAACCACCCGGAATCCACCCGAGTCCCTCGGGACCCCGTCCAATTATACCAACCTGTTCCAAAACATAATGCGGACTTGCTCGAAGCCTCAAATCACATCAGACAATATCAAAACAACGAATCACACCCAGATCCCAACTTTATGAACTTAGAAATTTCCAACTTCTACATCCGATGCCGAAACCTATCAAATCACGTCCGATTGACCTAAAAATTTGCGCCGAGTCATATTCAACATTACGGACCTGCTCCAACTTGCGAAATCGTATTCCGACCTTGATATCAAAACTTCCACCTCCGGTCGAATTGCTCAAAAACCTTCAAATTTCTATCTTTAGCCAAATGATTCCAAAATTACCTACGGACGTCCAAATTCACTTCCGATCACGCTCCCAACTCCAGAATCACCACACGAAGCTATTCCCAGACTCGAAATCCCAAACAAACAACACGGAGATGCACTTCAAGCCCAAATTTATGAAATTCTTCTAAAATGCTAACTTCCATAATATACGCCGAAATGCTCCCGATTATCCACACCCGGTCCGGACATACACCCAAGTCCGAAATCATCATACGAACCTGCAGGAACCTTCAAATCCTGATTCGGAGGTCGGTTACTCAAAATTCCAATCTTAGTTGATTCTTCCAACTTAAGGCTTCTGAAATGAGAATTTTCTTTCCAAATAAATTCTAAACTTCCTGAAATTCAATTCCGACAAAGCCCTCAGGTCATAATACCTGAAATGAAGCTGATCACGGCCTCAAACCGCTGAACGACGCACTAGAGCTCAAAACGACCGGTCGGGTCGTTACATTAAAGACATATAATAATCCACCTAAATCTCTGAAGTGCCATCGTATATGCATACTTATACTTATATATATAATACTTCTCTTCGAATCTATTATCCATATCGTATGATGTATCACTACCCAACTGATCAGTGGTAACTTCCCGACCAGCCATAGCTCAATGGTAAATGCATAACTGCCCAACAAGTGGTAAATAATAATGTACCCAACCGGTGGTGATTGCCTGAATGGCCGTAGCTCGGTGGTAAATGAATATACATGACTTCCAAACCGGGGGTAAATAATAATACATAACTACCCAATCGGTGGTAACTGCCTGACCGGCCGTAGCATGGTGGTAAATGCATGAAGATACATGTATATCCATCACTATACTATAAACATTAACATCTCTATCATATACCTCAATAGGGACTTAGGGACATATTTAGACATGCTTGAATATCACTTTACAGGAATGAATACATAGACATCCTTAACTGCTAAGAGTAGAAACACTTATGAAATAGCATTACGTTTACGTATCGTTACTTGGATCATGCCAAAAGAAAAAAAGATTAGCCTTAACATACATTACTTTAATACGAAGTAATCTCCAACTTTCTAAGATACGGAAAAAAATGACGTTATAGTCGTGAAATTGTCGAAGAGAAAACCAGGATTGATTCATGTGTCAACCTCACCTTGAATATGCTTGTAGAAATTGTTCTCAATTGAGAAGTGAGAAGCTACAAATTGTAATCTAACTTGTAGAAATTGTTCTCAAAGCTAAGAAAGTGAGAAGCTACAGATTGTACTCCAACTTGTAGAAATTGTTCCCAAAGCTAAGAAATCTTGCAAATCATGTTGAAGCATTTTTGTGTCACGTTAATTAATCCCTTTGCAGAACACCTTGTATGAGTTTGTTGAAGTATTTCCATCTATTATCCAGTAAGTGTGACCTTCCTTTGGTGATTTTAGGGAAGCCTTTTATATTAGTGGGTGTGGGCCCCACTTGTGATGACTAAGCCACAAGATTCCTCCAAATGTGACACCTTATAGTAATGACAAACGAGTCATTAATTAGAATGGGGGCTGCCTTGTTAGGGATTTAGACTTATCCAAAATTTCACCACTTTTCCTTAATCAACTTATTAATCCCCCACTAATTCAATAATTAATCAATTACCCACATAATTAAGAATTATTTCAAATTACTTAAAATTCTACTTATTTTTAATACACTTTATACACCTTATTATCATTGTCATTTGGTACCTTGTATGGTACTAGTCCATAAATACCGGGTATTTTAGCTCGTGCCGTATTTTATCCCAAAATGATAAATTTCGACCAACTTCATTTTCTTAAATATCATAAATACTTATAACCTAAAAAATAGCCTTGTCCTCGTCTCAAAGTTCTACTATTACAATACTAAAATAAATCGTGGTACTATATAAAATCAATACATACTATTATTTCGTTAAAACATCCATGTAAAAATACATACATTTTCTCAACTTTTAATTTTGCTAATCTCGTATAAAGAGTACAAACTCTCGTACGCTTAATTCTTAAAATGATAAAAAGATAAGCTTCTTTTCTAGCAATAAAGAATATCTCATAAACTTTCTCATATTATATTTATAATTTACCATATTCGAAAATAGTAATAACGGTAACCATCAAAAATTATACTTATAAAATGTCACGACCCAAAATCCCACCGTCGGGACTGTGCTGACGTCTAAAATGTTGAACCCGCTAGACAAGCCAACATTCTAGTTAACATGCTTATTTCCTTATTATTAGGCATTTAACGAAAAAGCGATAAGCGAGAACAAGTATAAATAACAATGTGGAAGCAATGAAAGATAACATCTCAAGTATCTGATACTACAAAATCCTTAGTAACACCCCAGAACTGGAACCAAAAATCCACGGACTGTCTAAGAATACTAAAAACAAAGTCTGAATAAACACAATTGTCTCAGAAATACAAGAGAAGACAGAAAGAGAAGGAATAGGATAGGAGGTGACGCCAAGGCCTGCGGATGCCTGCAGGACTACCTCAGTGTCGTTTGTGGACTGAAGGATACTCCCTCGATCACTGTCCACCGGGTCCGGTACCTTAATCTGCACAACATAAAGAAGTGCAGGTGTAGCATCAGTACAACCGACCCCATGTACTAAGTAAGTGCTGAACCTAACCTCGGTGAAGTAGTGACGAGGCTAGGACACGACAAATAATAAACACCTGTGCAATTCAATAATACGTAATAGAAATAACGGCAGGAAGTAAAAAATTAAGTACAAATACGGGAAAACATGTTGGGGTACAAAGGGGAAAACACTTATTGAATAACAGAACAAGGTAACCGTCTATGTATCAAAATAATAACAGAGAACAAACAAGTGCACAGCATCACCCTTCGTGCTTTACTCTTGTTCTCACCAAAACAAGCGCACGACATCACCCTTCGTGATTTTACCTCACAATATCATGTCATGGCATTATCCTTCGTGCATTATCTCTCATATCAGGCACGACATCACCCTCGTGCTTTTAAAATCACAATATCGGCACGACATTAACCTTCGTGCTTTTAAATATAAAATCATGGCACGACATCACCCTTCGTGCTTTACACTCTCATCCTTACAATGCAATAAATAAATACACGGAATCACCCTTTGTGCTTTACACTCTTCCTCACCCAAACAATAACCAGAACAACAATTTGGCAAGGAAGAACCACAATACAAACCATAATTTACAACATCCCGGCAAGGGAACAATAACAGAAATATCACCGTCCCGGCAAGGGACACAGCTATAACAAATCTCACTAAATGTACAACATAACCAAATAATCCTCAACCGATCAACTAATCAACTATGTTCAAGACCAAGTATTTCCAACTATTGAATAATGCCCAAAATGAAATCTACTTCATAACACAGTGGATATCGAAGAAAAACACATATACCATAAGAAATGACTCACAGGCATGCTAGACAACAACATATAGCTACTCGAACCTCACCTTTACGTTGAACATGGGATAACAAGTAGCAAATAAGACTCAACACCTATTCTCTCAAGCAAAGGTTAGGCCAAACACTTACCTCGGCTCCAAGAATCCAATTCAAGCCTCTAGCACCGCTTTTCCTTTCGAACCATACTCCAAATCAATAGTATCTAGACATAATTGACTCAATAACATCAATGAATGCTAAACAAATCAATTTCAATTCTCAATTATAAATTTCCCAACATTCTTCTCAAAATCCAAAAATCGACCCCGAGCCCGCTTAGTCCAAACACGAGGTTCGGACCAAAACCCGATCACACATTCCCCCACGAGCCCGAATATATAATTTATTTTGAAATCTGACCCCAAAACGAGGTCAAATTTCCAAATAATCAAAAAGCCATAACTCTACCCAAAACCCCAATTTTCTACCCTTATCATATGTTTTTAGGCCTAGAATCTAGTGGGTGTTGACAAAAATGGAAGAAAACGAGGTTAGGATTACATACATATGAAGCTATGGTGAAGAGGTTCTTCAAAAATCGCACAAGGAGGTATGGAGAAGAAGAAATTGTGAAAAATGGGTTTAATCCCATAAGTGTTCTGTTTTTAGACATTAAAATAACTGGGCGTTTATGGTCTATGCGATCGCGAAGTAAGAGATGCGATCGCATAGTGGACTAATTTCAAAAGCTACGCGATCGCGAGTGCAAGTGTGCGATCGCACAGAACATTAACCCTCACCCTACGCGATCGCAAACAAGAAAGTGCGGTCGCACTGTGTAGCTACCTAGCCCCCCCCTGCTCACCAGACTCCCTATGTGATCGCAACTATGCCTATGTGATCGCATAGTGAAACAGGTTCCTCTCCCCTCACACACTGCTATGCGATTGCAACTGCACCTATGCGATCACATATTGTAACACACCAGACACCAGCAAATGCATTTTACACCAGATTTTTCCTAAGTTTTGCACTCCAACACCTACCCTAAACTCACCCGAGCACTCGAGGCTCAAAATTAAATATACACACAACCTCAAAAACATACCACGGACTTATTCATGTAATCAAAACACCAAAATAATATCAGAAAAATCGAATTAAACCTCAAAATAAATGAAATTCCTTCAAACTAAGTCTGTTTCCCACCAAAATTCACAGATAACATATATAAAACATATTGAACCTGTTCCGGGCTCCGGAACCAAGATACGATCCTGATACCACAGGTTTCACATCAAATTTCATTTTCAAAAACCTTTATATTTTTAAGAAAACAATTTTTCTTTAAAAATTCATTCCTCGGACTTGGGACCTCGGATTTCTATTCCGGGCATACGCTCAAGTCCCATATTTTTCTACGGTCCCGAAAATCACGGATCCGGGTCCGTTTACCAAAAATGTTTACCAAAGCCAACTTTATTCAACATTCAACACAAAAATATCATTTTTATCAATTTTTCACATAACGGCTTCCCGGCAATACGCCCGGGCTGCGCATGCAACTCGTGGTGAGATATAAGGAGGTTTTCACGGTCTCGGAGCACAAATTTAGCTAAAATTAAATGGGATGACCTTTTGGTCATTACAATCTCCACCTCTAAAACAACCGTTCATCCTCAAACAGACATAGAATGGTACCTGTATTGGGGAAAAGATGGGGATATCGGCTCCGAATATCGGACCCGGACTCCCAGGTATCTGCCTCAATAGGCTGACCTCTCCACTGAACATGGACTGAAGGATAACTCTTCGATCTCAACTGACGAACCTGCCGAGCTAATATGGCTATCGGCTCCTCCTCATAAGACAAATCCTTGTCCAACTGGACACCGCTGAAATCAGGTACATGGGATGGATCAGCGATATACCTCCGAAGCATAGATACGTGAAACACAAGATGCACGGCCGATAAAGTAGGTGACAAAGCAAGTATGTAGTCCACCTTTCCTACATTATCCAGAATCTCAAAGGGGCCAATGTACCTAGGGCTCAACTTTCCCTTCTTCCCGAACCTCATCACGCCCTTCATGGGCGACACTCGGAGAAATATCCAGTCTCCAATCATAAATGCCAAATCACGAACTCTGCGATCAGCATAACTCTTTTGCCTGGACTGAGCTATGCGAAGTCTATCCTGAATGATCTTCACCTTATCCAAGGCATCCTGAACTAACTCTGAACCCAACAATCTAACCTCTCCCGACTCGAACCACCCAACTGACGACCGACACCGCCTACCATGCAACGCCTCATAAGGAGCCATTTGGATGCTCGACTGGTAGCTGTTATTATAGGCAAACTCAGCTAAAGGCAAAAACTGGTCCCATGAACCTCCAAAATCAATGACACATGCTCGCAACATATCCTCTAAGATCTGAATGGTACGCTCGGACTGTCTGTGCGTCTGAGGATGAAATGATGTGCTCAAATTAACCCGTATGCCCAACTCACGCTGAAATACCCTCCAGAAATGGGAGTTTAACTAAGTACCTCGATCGGAAATAATGGACACGGGCACACCATGCAACCGAACAATCTCCCTCATGTAGATTTTTTCCAACTTCTCCGCCGAATACGAAACTGATACAGGAATGAAGTGTGTTGACTTGGTCAGCCTATCCACAATGACCCACACCTCATCAAACATCCTCTGAGTCCGTGGGAGCCCAACTACGAAATCCATGGTGATACGCTCCCACTTCCACTCGGGAAGATCAATCTACTGCATCAAACCACCAGGTCTCTAGTGCTCGTACTTAACCTACTGACAGCTCAAGCACCTAGCTACATATGCTACAATATCCTTCTTCATCCTCCGCCACCAATAATGCTTCCGTAAGTCCTGGTACATCTTTGCAACGCCCGGATAAATGGAATACCGGGAACTATGGGCCTCATGCAATATCAACTTTTGAATGCCATGAACATCAGGTACACAAATACGATCCTGTATCCTCAAAACTCCATCACCATCAACTGTAACCTGTTTTGCACCTCCGTGCCGGACCGTATATCTAAGAACACATAAATGGAAATCATCATACTGCCTGTCCCGAATATGATCATACAATGAAAAACGTGCCACAGTATAGGCCAAAACACTGCCAGCCTTAGAAACCTCCAATCTCATGAACTGATTGGCCAAAGCCTGAACATCTAAAGCAAGCGGTCACTCCCCGACTGGTATATAAGCAAGACTACCCATGCTGGCTGGCTTCCGGCTCAAAGCATCGGCCACCACATTGGCCTTCCCCGGATGATATAAGATGGTAATGTCATAATCCTTCAACAGCTCTAACTATCTCCTCTGCCTAATATTCAACTCTTTCTGCTTGAATAGGTACCGCAAACTCTTATGATCTGTGAACACCTCACATGACACATCATACAAGTAATGCCTCCAAATATTCAAAGCGTGAACAATGGATGCTAACTCTAAGTCGTGAACTGGATAGTTCTTCTCATGAACCTTCAACTGACGAGAAGCATAGGTTATAGCATTGCCATCCTGCATCAACACTACAACAACTCCCACCCGTGAAGCATCACAATACACGTTATATGGCCCTGAACCTGCGGGAAAAACTAACATAGGTGCCGTGGTCAAGGCTGTCTTGAGCTTCTGAAAGCTCGCCTCACTCTCATCTGACCACCTGAACGGGGCACCCTTCTGAGTCAACTTGGTCATCGGGGCTGCAATAGATGACAATCCCTACACAAACTGGCGATAATAACGTGCTAAGCCCAAGAAACTGCGAATATAGTGGGCCTTGGCCAATCTCTGACTGCTGAAATCTTCTTGGGATCCACCTGAATACCCTCTGATGATACCACATGGCCTAGAAATGCAACTGACGTCAACTAGAACTCACACTTGGAAAATTTGGCATACAACTGACTGTCCTTCAGAGTCTGGAGGATGACTCGAAGGTGCTGCTCATGCTCTTCTTGGCTACGGGAGTAAATCAAAATATCATCAATGAAAACTATAACAAACAAATTCAAATAGGGCCTGAACCCTCGGTTTATCAACTCAATAAAAGCAGCGTGGGCATTCGTCAACCCAAATGACATCACCAAGAACTCAAATGCCCATACCGAGTGCGAAAGGCTATCTTAGGGACATCAGACGCCCTAATCCTTAGCTGATGGTACACAAATCTCAAGTCTATCTTGGAAAACATTGTAGCACTCTGAAGTTGGTCAAATAAGTCATCAATCCTCGGCAAAGGATACTTATCTTAAGTCAATACACATCCTTATTGAGCCATCTTTCTTATTAACAAACAACACTGAGGCACCCCAAGAAGAAACAATAGGCGTGATGAAGCCTTTATCCAACAAATCCTGCAAGTGATCCTTCAAGTCCTTCAACTCTGGCAGGGCCATACAATATGGCGGAATAGAAATGGGCTGAGTGCCCGGAGCCAACTCAATACAAAAGTCAATATCTTTGTCGGGTGGCATACCCGGTAGGTCAGTACGGAATACCTCTGGGAACTCACAAACCACGGGCACAGACTCCATAGAAGGAACCTCGGCACTAGAATCACGAACATAGGCCAAATAGGCCAAACAACCCTTCTCGACCATGCGTCGAGCCTTCATATATGAAATAACTCTACCGGAAGAATGACTAGGAGTCCCTCTTTACGCCAATCGAGGTACTCCCGGTAAGGCCAAGGTCACAGTCTTGGCATGACAGTCCAAAATAGCTTGGTAGGGAGATAACCAATCCATCCCCAAGATGACATCGAAATCAACCATATCAAGAAGCAAGAGATCAACATTAGTCTCCAAACCACCAATAACCACTAAGCATGAACGGTAGACTCGATCTACCATAATAGAATCACTCACCGATGTAGATACATATACATAAGTACTTAGGGAATCATGGGGCGTAATCGGACAAGGAGAAAAATATGAAGACACATAGGAGAATGTAGATCCCGGATCAAATAAAACCTAATCATCTCTACTGCAAACTGAAACCATACCTGTAATGAATGCATCAGAGGCCTCAGCCTCAGGCCTGGCAAGAATAGCATAGCATCGGGGCGGAGCCCCTCCAACCTTAACATCTCTGGGTCGACCTATTGCGGGCTGACCTATACCTCTCTTAGCTTTTCCTCCACCTCTGGCACCTTAACCTCCACTCCTAGCTGGCTGAGGGGGTGGGGGTGCACCTAGTGCGGGAATCATAGCACGGGAACCAGATGCTGAGAACTACCAGAAGCTCGGGGGCAATACCTAGCAATGTGCCCTGGATCACCACAAGAGTAACAAGCCCTCTGCTGCTGGGGCTGCTGACCCTGAAACTATCACTGTCGACCAAAATAACCACCCTGAAAGCTCTGAAGCGGCGGTGCACTAATAGGAGCTGGTGGTGCACTACGGGATACCTGGAGTGCTGACTGGAATGGTCTAGGAGGATGACCTTGGCTAGAAGAATCTCTGCCTCCAGAGGAGGCACCACTGAGTCGACTGAAATGATGAGGTCTCTTGTCAGACCCCTGACCGCTGCCCGGTGATAAGACCATCTCGATACGCCTGGCCACATCGGCCGCCTCCTGAAATGAGATATCGGTACCTATCTCCCTAGCCATCTGAAGTCTAATAGGTTGAGCTAGACCCTCAATAAACCTCCTCACCCTCTCACAATAAGTGGGGAGTATCATGATAGCATGTATGGCTAGAGTAATAAACCTGGTCTCATACTGTGTAACAGTCATAGATCCCTGCTGGAGGCGCTCAAACTGCCTCCGAAGATCCTCCCTCTGAGTAACTGGAAGAAACTTCCCCAAGAATAACTTAGAGAAATGAGCCAAATCAAAGGCGAAGACCCAGCTGGTCTGGTCAAGCAGTAGTCCCTCCACCAAGTCTTGGCGGTACTAAAAAGACGAAATGTATAAAAATCAATTCCATTGGACTCCACGATGCCCATGTTCCGAAGAACCTCATAGCAACTATCCAAGAAATCCTGGGGATCCTCTGATGGTGCACCAGTAAAAGTAGTAGGAAATAGCTTGGTGAACCGATCCAATCTCCACAAAGCGTCAGCAGACATAGTTGCTCCCTCAACTTCCTGTGCCACAATACCCAGCTGAGTTGCTCTAGCTGTCTGAGGTGCTGGAGTCTGGAACTGAGAAGCTAGCTGCTCTGGTGTGCGGGTAGCAGGAGTCTGGGTCCCTCCCCCAGCCTGAGAGACGGCAGGTGCAGTAGGAAGACGACCAGCCTGAGCCACGCTCTCCATAAGGCCCACTAAGCAGACCAGAGCGTCCTGAAGAACCGGGGTGGCAATGAACCCCTAAGGGACCTGAGCTGGTATGACCGAAACTGTCCGAGTAAGAATCTCCTCAACAACCTCTACCTGAGCATCCTCTACTGGGGCTGCTGCTCTAGGCTGAGCCCTGGCTCTACCTCGACTTCTAGCACGGCCTCAACCTCTAGCAGGAGCTGCAACGAGAGGATCGGGCTGCTGATCGGTAGACGAGGAAGCACGTGTTCTCGCCATCTGCGAGAGAGTAGAATAGAAACTCAGTTGGCATTTAGAACTCAAATCGTACAAGAGAGAAGAAAAGATTTGAAGTTATTTCCTAACTTTGCAGCCTCTGGGGGATAAGTACAGACGTCTCTGTACCGATCCCTCAGACTCTACCAAGTTTGTCTGTGAATTGTGAGACCTAAGAAACCTAGAGCTCTGATACCAACTTGTCACGACCCGAAATCCCACCGTCGGGACTGTGATGACGTCTAACGTTGATCGCGCTAGACAAGCCAATATTCTGGTTAACATGCTTATTTCCTTGTTATTAGGCATTTAAGGAAAAAGCGATAAGCGGGAACAAGTTTAAATAACAATGCGGAAGCTATGAAATATAACATCTCAAGTATATGATACTACAAAATCCTTAGTAAGACCCCAGAAATGGTACCACAAATCCACGGACTGTCTAAGAATACTAAAAACAAAGTCTGAATAAACAATACAACTGTCTCACAAATACAAGAGAAGACAGAAAGAGAAGGAATGAGATAGGAGGTGATGCCAAGGCCTGCGGACGCCTGCAGGACTACCTCAGTGTCTCCTGTGGATTGAAGGATACTCCCTCGATCACTCTCCACGGGGTCTGGTACCACAATCTGCAAAACATAAAGAAGTACAGGTGTAGCATCAGTACAACCGAGCCCATGTACTGAGTAAGTGCCGAGCCTAACCTCGGCGAAGTAGTGACGAGGCTAGGACACGACAAATAATAAACACATGTTTAATTCAATAATACGTAACAGAAATAACGGCAAGAGTAAACAGTTAAGTGCAAATACGGGGAAAACATGCTGGGGTAAAAAGGGGAAAACACTTTTTTAATAACAGAACAAGGCAACCGTCTAAGTATCAATATAACAAGAAAGAACAAACAAGTGCACGACATCACCCTTCGTGCTTTACTCTCGTTCTAACCAAAACAAGCGCACGACATCACCCTTCGAGCTTTTACCTCACAATATCATGGCACGACATTATCCTTCGTGCATTATATCTCAAATCATGGCACGGCATCACCCTTCGTGCTTTTAAAATCACAATATCGGCACGGCATTAACCTTCGTGCTTTTAAATATAAAATCATGGCACGGCATAACTCTTCGTGTTTTACACTATTATCCTCACAATGCAATAAATAAATACACAACATCACCCTTCGTGCTTTACACTCTTCCTCACCCACACAATAACAAGAACACAATTTGGCAAGGAAGAACCACAATACAAACCATAATTTACAACATCCCGGCAAGGGAACAATAACAGAAATATCACCGTCCCGGCAAAGGACTAAGCTATAACCAATCTCATTGAATTTACAACATAACCAAATAATCCTCAACCGAACAACTAATCAACTCTCTTCACAACCAAGTCTTTCCAACAATTGAATAATCCCCAAAGTGAAATCTACTTCATAACACAGTGGATATCGAAAAAAAACACATATACCATAAGAAATGACTCAAGGGCATGCTAGACAACAACATATAGGTAGTCGTCACCTCACCTATACGTTGAAAATGGGATAAAAAGTAGCAAATAAGACTCAACACCTATTCCCTCAAGCTAAGATTAGGTCAAACACTTACCTCGGCTCCAAGAATCCAATTCAAGCCTCTAGCACCGCTTTTCCTTTCAAACCCGACTCCAAATCAATAGTATCTAGGCGTAATTGACTCAATAACATCAATAAATGTTAAACAAATCAATTTCAATGCTCAATTATAGATTTTCCAACATTCTTCTCAAAATCCAAAAACACGAGGTTCAGACCAAAACCCGATCATCCATTCCCCTATAAGCCCGAACCTATAATTTGTTTTGAAATCCGACTCCAAAACGAGGTCAAATTCCCAAATAATCAAAATGCCCTAACTCTACCAAAAACCCTAATTTCTACCTTAACCACATGTTTTTAGGCCTAGAATCTAGTGGGTGTTGATAAAAATGGATGAAAACGATGTTGGGATTACATACCTATGAAGCTATGTTGAAGAGGTTCTTCAAAATTCGCCCAAGGAGGTGTGGAGAAGAAGAAGTTGTGAAATTGGGTTCAATCTCGTAAGTGTTCTATTTTCGGACTTCAAAATAATTGGGCGTTTATGGTCTATGTGATCGCGAAGTAAGAGATGCGATTGCGTAGTGGACTGGTTTCTAAAGCTACGCGATGGCGAGTGCAAGTGTGTGATCGCACACAACATTAAACCTCACACTACGCGATCGCAAACAAGAAAGTGCGGTCGCACTGTGTAGCTACCCAACTACCCACCCCACCCCCAGCTCACCTGACCCCTATGCGATCGCAACTATGCCTATGCGGTCGCATAGTGCAACAGATTCCTCTCCCCGCACACACTCATATGCGATCGTAACTGCACCTATGCGATCGCATAGTGTAACACACTAGACACCAGCAAATGCATTTTACACCAGATTTTTCCTAAGTTTTGCACTCCGACACCTACCCAAAACTCACCTGAGCCTTCGGGGATCAAAACCAGATATACACACAACCTCAAAAACATACCACAGACTTATTCATGTAATCAAAACACCAAAATAACATCATAAACATCGTATTAAACCTCAAAATCAAAGAAATTCCTTTAAACTTCCAAAACTTCTAAATTTTCCATTTTCGATCCAAATCACATCAAACTAAGTCCGTTTCCCACCAAATTTCACAGATAACACATATAAAACATATTGAACCTGTTCCAGGCTCCGGAACCAAGATACGAGCCCGATACATAGGTTTCACATCAAATTTCATTTTCAAAAACTTTTATATTTTTCATAAAACAATTTTTCTTTAAAAATTCATTCCTCGAACTTGGGACCTCGGAATTTGATTCCAAGCATACGCCCAAGTCCCATATTTTCCTACGGACCCTCCGGGACCGTCAAATCATGGATTCGGATCCGTTTACCAAAGCTAACTTTATTCAAATTTTAACATAAAATATCATTTTTATCAGTTTTCACCTAACGGCTTCCCGGCATACATCTGGGCTGTGCACACAAATCGAGGTAAGATATATGGAGGTTTTCACGACCTTGGAACACATATTTAGCTAAAATTACACGAGATGACCTTTTGGTGTATCACAATCTCCACCTCTATAACAATCGTTCGTCCTCGAATGGAAATAGAATGGTACCTGAATCGGGGAGAAACTAGGGATATCGGCTCCGCATATCGGACTCAGTCTCCCAGGTAGCTGCCTCAATAGGTTGACCTCTCTGCTGAACTCTCGTACGTTTAATTCTTAAAATGGTAAAAAGATAATCTTCTTTTCTTGTGAGAAACTAATCTCTATCTTTATAATAAAGAAAATCTCGTAAACTTTCTCATATTATATTTGTAATTTACCATATTCGAAAATAGTAATAATGGTAACCATCAAAAATTATACTTATAAAACTTTTACTAAAATACTTCACTTAAAAGAAAATACCACACTAACATAATATCTAACGATATCAAGGTTGTAAACTTACAGGGTGCCATAATAATAATGTCTTAAACCCTCTATAACCTCCTAATAGACATAATCTCTTCGAACTCATGTGGATTTACTATGGAACATCCTAATTCTAAGGTAGGGGATGTAACAAGCAGGTGATTGAGCTGCGCTTTGAGGCTGGTAACTACAAAGAGCAATTCGAAGGTCTTCATCGTCGAACTAGCGGTTTTAAAAGCTTTCTCTAATCAAGGTGAGAAAGACAAGGATATATTGGAATCCTATTGAGCAGTGGGAGAAGGATTACGAGGCCCTTTAAGATAAGTTAACACTTGATGTTAGCTGGGCTTTTTTGAACACTCGCTTTGATACTCTAACTGAAGTTAGCCAGGTGAGTTTTGACCTTAATGCTGAAATTGTCTAAAGAGGCGATTGAACAGACTCAGCAGCGTCAAAGCTTCTCAACACTCGAGGATGAAAGTACCAAAGGTGATGGTGTTGGGGATGGACTTACACCTAGCGAAGCTGATGTTCAACCCTCATCTTCTCAAGTTAATCATTCTTCTCCCACGGATGATGCCTCTTAGCTTTTTCCGTTAGAAGTTGTTTGATTTTATTTTCGTTTTTGTTGAAACTCTCCTTTTGTTTATTAGATAGTTTTTGGAAGATTTTCCGCCCTTGTTTTGGGGGTGATGATATAAATATCTCTTTGTTGCATATTATGCTTTATGCTCTTTGAGTTTTTGAGCTTGTACTTACATTTAAAATGCTTAGTGGACCGTGACTTCAATATGCACAGGTTTTTATAAAAGACGGCCCTTTTATATTAACAACACTGATGAAGATGATGTATCATCTTTATATTAGTGCAAAGATATGAAACATGAAGTAATTTGAGGAAGTTTTATTTTTTGAACTTTCAAATAAATAAGTTTGTACAACATTTTTATAACTGCTTTCTTTGTAGCAGGTTTAAAAATTCGGGTATATCTTCTTGTGACTAAATTTATGGCCTTAACCTAGAAGCTCGTGGGAATATTTTGTACTTTTCCCATCCTTTCTACGAGCTTCAACGCCTTTGAAATCTTTTCTTTAAGGTTTCTTCAAGGTTTTAAATCTGGCTTAACTATGCTCTTGGTATACATCTTCTTTCCTTGTGTATCCTTCTATATGCACAGTCCTCCCCAGTGTTAGAGCATTCAAGCATGAGATCTCGAACACTGGATTA
The DNA here is from genome assembly GCA_005239535.1 of Nicotiana rustica. NCBI lineage: Eukaryota > Viridiplantae > Streptophyta > Magnoliopsida > Solanales > Solanaceae > Nicotiana > Nicotiana rustica. The sequence continues at coordinate 12,692 of ML522599.1, read as the reverse complement.
GCTCTTTACTTTTTGTCCTTTTCCTGAAAAAGGAAAAACATACGGGACTCAGAGATAATCTTTTAGATGATGAATGCATAACCCTTTTCTTTATTATAACCTAGACCGGGAATAATTTAGTATTCTGCTTGTCTTTTGGGTCTAATATCATCATTTGGTACGGGCTAGATTTTTACCTATCATCTAAAATGGTTAGTGAAATTCAAATGAACAAAATAAAAATTGAACTTATATGATACCTGACCGTAGGTATTAACCTCTTTTCGAAGTAATACTTCTTCAAATGGACTGCATTCCAATGTGATGGTAACACCTTTCCATTCATGGTTTCTAACTCGTATGCTCATTTTCCAGCAATGCCTCTAAGCAAATACGAGCCTTCCCAATTTAGGCTCAACTTTCATGTGTTTGTTGACCAGAACACCTTTTTGAGGACGAAGTCCCCAAAGTTGAAGTACCTCAGGTTGGCCTTCCTGTATTCCTGTTATAGTGTTGTTCAATCATCTGCTTTTGAGTAGCCATCCGAATTAATATTGCGTCCTTCCTTTCTTCTGTTAAATCCAAATTTACTTTTAGCTCTTGCTCATTTGTTTCCTCAGTAGTATGTGTGTACCTCGTACTTGGTTCACCTATTTCTACTATAATTAGAGCTTCCGTTTCGTACATAAGTGAAAATATGGTTTCCCCCATACTAGTCTTTGTTGTTGTTCGGTAAGCCCATAACAGACCTGGAAGAACTTCTGAGCATTTTCCTTTTGATTCCTCCAATCTCTTTTTTAAGTTGTTGATGATAACTTTATTTGTCGACTCAGCTTGCCCGTTAACCATTGGGCAATAAGGTGCGGAAGTGATCCGTTTAATCTGCAAGCTTTGGAAAAAGTCAGTGACTTTCGCCCCTATGAATTGCGGGCCATTGTCTCAGTTGATTTCCTTTGGGAATCCAAATAGACATATAGTATTCCTCCAAATGAAATCCATAACTTCCTTTTCCCGCACATGTTTAAAGGCACCTGCTTCTACCCATTTTTTAGAAATAATCTATTAGAATTAACAAAAACGGTACATTTCTCTTAGCTTGAAGCAAAGGCCTTACGATGTCCATACCCCATTTCATGAATGGCCATGGTAAAATGAATGAATGCAACAGTTTCTCCGGTCGATGCAAATTATGTGAGTATCTTTGTCATTTATCGTACCTTGCTACAAAGTTTTCTTCTTCCTCTTCCACTTTGGCCAATAATCCTGCACTTATTAATGTCTCACCAATGATCTTCCCCCGGCATGGTTTCCACAATGTCCCTCGTGTACTTCTCTCATTACATATTCTGTTTGCAATGGTCCAATGCATTGTGCTAAAGGTCCACCGAACATTTTGCGATATAAAATCTCACGAATTAAGCAATACTAAGCAGCTTTCAACCATAACATTCATGATTTCTTTTTATATACTGCAAAAAGTTCACAAAATCATTTCTCCAATCCCAAGTTAAATTATTGAAATTTACCTCACTATTGGTTTGGTGATGGACTAGATAAAACAGATGTACCACAACAACATTTTCTGCATTTCTTGCATCAGCGGCAGACGCGAGATTTGCCAACGTGTCTGCTTCCGCATTTTCCTCCCTGGGTATTTGCACAACTATCCATGTCTGGAACCTCCTAAGAAATTCTCGTACCTTTTTGAGGTACTTCTACATTCATGTCTCTCTTTCCATATAAGTCTCCTGAATTTGATTGACATTTGAGGAACCTTCATTAAATAATGTCCAAGTAACTGGATTAGCTCCGGTAAATATTCGTAGCTCTTTTTTTGCTTCAGGGACTAAGCTTGAGGTAAAATCTTCTAACACCTGGGATTTTATAGTAGTTCTAGGCTGATATATAATATTATATTCACTGAGTTTTATAGCCTATTTATTTAACCTACTTGATAATTCTTGTTTATGCAATATATTCCTTAGTGGGAAAGCAGTTATAACAGAAATAGGATGACATTGAAAGTAAGGTCATAACTTTATTGACACCATAATTAAAGCTAAATCATGTTTTTCTAAGTGAAGATACCGTGTCTCAGCATCTAGTAAAGACTTACTAACATAATAAATTGGTGATTTTTTACCTTTATCTTCACGTACCAAAACCACGCTCACCGATACTTCTGACACAGCGAGGTACATGAGCAACCTCTCTCTGTCTTTTGTTTTTGCTAATTGAGGTGGATTTGATAAATACACCTTTGATTCCTTCGGAGCTTTTTGACACTCGACAGTCCATTCAAATTCATTTTTCTTTTTCAACACTGAAAAGAACTTAAAGCATTTTTCCGATGACTTTGATATAAACTTTCCCATAGATGCTACTCTATCTGTTAATCTTTGCACTTCTTTCTTTCTTGTGAATATATTTGTAATTTCTTCAATAGCTTTGATCTGTGCAAAGTTTACTTCAATACCCCTGTTAGAAATAAGAAAACCTTAAAATTTGCCTGAAGCCACGCCAAAAGCGTAGTTTTCCGAATCCAACTTCAAGTGAAACTTGCGGAAAATTTCAAAGGTCACAACCAAGTGATGTAAATGATCCCCTTCCTCTGTTGATTTGACCAACATATCATCTATGTAGACCTCCACAATGTTTCCTAGGTGTTCTTGAAACATTTTGGTCACCAATCTCTGATATGTGGCCCCAGTATTTTTCAAACAAAATGGCATGAATTTGTAGCAATAAGTTCCCTATCTGTGATAGATGAGGTTTTTTCCTCATCTAAAGGGTCCATTTTTATCTGATTATAACCAGAATAATCATCTAAAAAACTTATAAGCTCATGACCTGCGGTAGCATCAATTAATTGATCATGTGTGGTAAGGAAATGAATCCTTAGGACAAGCTTTGTTTAAATTAGTGTAATCTACATAGACTCGCCATTTTCCATCCTTTTTTGGAACCGCAACACTATTGGATAACTAGTCAGAGTACTTTACCTCTCCTATTAAACCATTTTTCAGAAGTTTTTTTACCTTATCCTGGATTACTTGATTTTTGGAGGCCCCTTGCTTCCTTTTCTTTTGCTTGACAGGTGGGTGTAATGGATCCTCATTTAGCTTATGAGTCATCACCTCTGGTGGTATACCAGTCATATATAAATATGAAAAAAGAATAATAATTTGCGTTAGACGAAAAAATTCAATTAACTTACCTTTCATTTCTGGGCTCAAGTTTGCTCCGGTGTAAAATTTCAATTTGTCCGGTGGACAAAAAATACCACAGCCTCGAGCTCCTCCGTGGGTGTTTTATGTTCTCATTTTCCTCTACCTCTTGAATCACAGCAGATCTTGAATCAACATCAGTCTGCTCTTGTGTGTTTTCAGTTAGGTATGAATAGAGATGTCCCCAACTAAATTCTTTAATTGTTATTTCGCATTTGCATCATTGGCTATTGTATTTGCACTTATTAATGCTTCGTGAAGCCTGTTAATCTCCGCGGATCTTTTGGATACCCCACTGAGATGGGAATTTGATAACTTGATGTAATGTGGACCAGACAACATCCATATCATGAATCCATGGCCTTCCCAAGATTATATTATAGGCCATGTCCGCGTCTATTACCTGGAACTTTGTATCTTCGATGACTCCTTCTGCAAACATAGACAATACGACTTCTCCTTTTATGACAACGCTTGAATTATCAAATCCAGATAAAGATTGTGCCTTTGGTATGACCTTTTCACTAGCTTGCATTTCTTTTACCACCCTCAGTAAAATGATGTTTACTGAGCTACAGGTCAATCAAAACTCGTTTTACATTAGTATCATGCAAAAGTAAAGATATTACCAGTGTATCATTGTGAGGAATCATCCAGTTGTCCGCATCTTCATCATCAAACTTGGCGAACTCGTTTCCCGTGAGTGTAACTTTTGATGTCTTTTCGCAGCCGTGTATGTTACCCAGTTGACTTCATCCCCTCCAATTATGACATTGACTGTTCTCTTTGGTGATGGAGGCTTTGGGGGTTCTTGCCTGTTTTTCATGTATGATTGTCTCCCTTTCTCACAGAACAAATTAGTCAGATAACCTTGCTTCAGTAGATGTTTAACCTCCCCTTGAAAAAGCCTGCAATCTGCTCTTTTATGGCCATGGTTATTGTGAACCTCGCACAAAAAATCTGGGTTCCTTTTGTTTGGATCTGATCTCATCTCTTTCGGCCATTGTACCTTATCTCCCATCGCTCTTAGAACAACCACATTTAGAGGTGCTAACGTTAAAGTTATAATCTCTTATTTTTGCTTGAGTACTAGAATCGTTGCTTCGGGTATCTCACTCCTTTTTGAATCTGGATGAGAGCTTTCCTCTTTTTACCTTGATCTTGAATCAAATCATGCAATCTCTTCTTTAGGTTGATAATCTCACTATGCGGGTCCTATGTAAGGCTCATACATGTTTTCACCAAACTTTCTTTCTGATGTCAAGCGTCTTGAACCTGGTCTTTCATCAACACCTTTTCCAATTCCCAAAATCAAATCATGCAATCTCTTCATGTTGTATCGATTGTACACATCTTTCCATGTTGTCGAAGGAAACTCCCACAAATTTTCTCGTTCAAGTTGCTCGCGAATACCATAGCCGCTTAGTTATTAGGTACTCGCGGAAGCATCATTCTCTCTCGCTGGAATCTATCTAAAAATTCTTAGAGAAATTCTGTGTCCCCTTGTTTTATTTTGAAGATATAATTCATCCCTTTTTCAACTTTTTGAGCCCCCGAATATGCCTTTATAAATGTATCTGCAAGCTCAACAAAATAATCTATGGAGTTTTCAGGTAAGAGAGAGTAGCATGTTAATGCCTTTTTCTGAGAGTTTCGACAAATTTTTTAACCAAAACTGATTCAGTCTTCTGCTTGCTTAAATCATCGCCTTTCACCCTGGTACTGAACACAGGTACATGATCCCGTGAGTCGTATGTCCGTCAAATTTGGGAATTCAGGCATTTTAAACTTTTTGGGAATTGGAAAAGGTGTTTCACTTGGCTTCTATAGTTATTTTGAATACTTGTCAATATCCACGCCTTTGATCACGGGACGTATGCCAAGTATTTTTTCTATATTCTCATTTTGCTCCTTCAGCTGTTTCTGCAAAGTTAGTATTAAACTTAATAAACTAGAATTATTTGGTGTACTTGACCGTCCATCGCGAGATCCATTGGGTATTTCTCCACTTCCATAGTTATCGAGTGGATTCTCCAAGGTTGTTGTATTAACTGGTGGTGGAGTTTGTGTTGCGTTAGGTAATCCTCTAACAAAAGCCGGCGGTGCTTCGTTCACATGTTCTGCAGTCAACTGCTCCAAAGCATCCTGCTCAATGGTTTGGTCACCTCCATGTTGTCCATCGGTGCGCGAAGCAGACCTTTTAAGTGAACTTACACGTGAGTGCTGAGGAGTTCCCATGGGCGTGTGATGTGATGAAGTTTCGCCTTGTTGATTCAAATGGCTGTTCTCATTAGCAATTGACTTATTTGGTTGTTAAAAATGAAGTTGGACAGTCAATAGATTATTAGATTCCTGGTAAATGAACCAATTTGTTTAACACAAAAATATATTTCTCAGTCATAGTCAATATCAAGAAGAAATCGAGTTACTAATAACCAAAATTACTTCACTTTCTTTGTAATTTGAAGACTACGATTGAAAATAATTGACAAGGAAATAAAATTAAAAATAGATTGATAATATCTCCCAGAATTGCGGTTGTAACCTTTTGAATAAAGTAAAAGAATAATTGTATATATTAATTAAAAATCAGATACCATTACAAATGTGGACTAGGACCTTATATAAGAGTGCATAATTATAACGATTTCCTTACTTAATTCAGGCTTGTTAATGGCATTAATTGCCTTGATTACCTATAACGACCCGACTAGTCATTTTGAGCATTTGCACTTTTCTTGGTAGTTTGAGGGACTGAGTATCCCCTCATGATAAATTATGACTTGTGTGAATCGTCGGCTCTAGTTTTCAAGTTATTCGGAATCGATTTGGAAGAATGAACTTCAAGATTTAAGCTTTAAGTTGGAAGAGTTGACCAAGTTTGACTTTTAACATTTGACCTCCGATTGGAGTTATGATGTTTCCATTTGGTCTGGATGGTATTTTGGACTCGGGCGTATGCCTGGATTTGCATTTGGATGTTTCTAGTGGGATTTGACACTAATTGGCGAAAGTTTGAAATTTAAAGGTTTGGAAAGTTCATAAGTTTGACCGGAAGTTGACTTTGAGGATATCGGATTCGGAATGTAGTTTCAGGAATTGGAATAGCTTCAATATGTCATTTGGGACTTGTATCAAAATTTTGAGTTCATTTCGGGTTGATTTGATATGTTTCGGCACGAGTTGTGGAAGTTGAAACTTCAAAGTTCATCGACTTTGATTTGAGGAGCAATTTGTCATTTTGATGTTGCCATGTGACATTTGATGCCTCGAGTAGGTCCGTGTTAAATTTTGGGACTTCTTGGTATAATTTGATGGGTTCCCCAGGGGCTCGGGTGTATTTCGGATCATTGGTCTAGAGACTAGTTAAGTTAAAGAATTTGGAGTTTAACCATGGTCCATATCGGGTCAAGACGACCTCTTTTTTATGTTTTGAGGGTGCAAGCAGATCTGTAGCATGTTTTATGATTGATATATATATATATATATATATATATATATACGGTTTATGTCTGTGAGGTTCCAGATGAGTTTCGGAGTGGTTTCGGATCATTTCGGTGAAGTTTGGGTTTGATGGTACTGGTACTTTGCAATTGCGAACTTTTTGTTGCAATTGCGAACTCTGCATTTGCGAATATCTGGCAGCAATTTCGTACTCCGCTCATGTGGTCGCAATTGCGAACTATCCGCAATTGCACACTTTTCAGTCGCAAATGCGACATCTGCAGCTAGGTTAAGAGTTGGAGTTTCGGGATGTTAGCTCATTCATTCATATTTTGAACCCTCTACTCGAATTTAGGCGATTTTCACCACAAGGATTGGGGTAACTGTTCTCTACTCGGTTTTGATTATATTTCATGAGTCTATCTTCGATTTTTGCATTAGGATTATGATTTTTAAAGAGTAAGTTGGGGGTTTTTGTCTAAACTTTCCTAAGTTGAATTTTTGAGTTTTGAACATCGATTCGGAGTTGGATTTGAGTAAAAATAGTATGGTTGGCTAGTAATTGAATGGGTTGTTGGATTTTGTAAGTTTTGTCTTGGTTTCGAGGTGCGGGCTCGGGTTTGACGTTTTGGTTGACTTTGAGTAAATGTGTAAAGATTCAACCTTTATCAATTTAGTTTTCTTACTATGGTATTACTTGATGATTTTGAGTTGTTTTTGGCTAGTTTCGAGCCGTTCGGAGGATTATTTGAATCGGATGGCACTTCTAGTGTATCGATTCGGCTTGTGTGAGGTAAGTGTCTTGTCTAACTTTGTTGAAGGAATTTTTCCCACTATTTGATATTATTTTCTACATGCGGGAGTGATAAGTATATGAGGTGACGAGCATATATGCATGAGCCAGGGTTAACCATGCTTGGGGATAGATTATGCTATGAATTATGCCTTGTAGAATTATGTGAGCATCTCACTTCATGTCTTACTTGACCCATAGATACTAAGAATATAGAATTAAATGTTAGAAACCAAGATTTAGTTTATTATAACTTGATTAAAATTTGACGGAATTCAGAGAAAACATTGATGTGTCTAATTCGGTCATCACTATGCTAAATCATTAATACATTGATACGGTCAATATTCTTGAGACACTAGATTCTATACTCGTGTTGTAGATCATTCATGAGATTTGTTGAAATACTTGAATAATAAGGTTCCTGAGGGTTTATTGAACTATTGTCGGCTTGAAAGTTGTGATTGGGATTCATTTGGAATATTTATTTAAACACTCTCCTTGACGTTATTTATGCTTCCTACCTTGTTAGACATTGATATACATATGCTTGGTAAGGAAGAGTGTAAAGCATGAAGGGTGATGATGCCGTGCCATTATATATATGCTATCTTGTGAGGGAGAGTGTAAAGCACGAAGGGTGATGCCATGCCATATCAATTGAGAGTAAAAGCATGGGTGATGTCGTGCCATGTTATGTCAGTGTAAAGAACGAAGGGTGATGTCGTTCCATTTTATTTGAGAGTAAAAGCATGTAGGGTGATGTCGTGCCATTGCATTTATATTATCATTATGTTATCACGAGTTCATGGCACGAAGGGTGTTTCCGTGCAGGTGAGGACGAGGGATATGCATTATGTCGTGATATCTTTTCCTTGTAGATAGGTTCATGCCTTTACCTTGAGATTTTATTGTCGTACTTGTGATTCTTATGTGACTTGTCGTTAGTGTCATGTCTTTGTTCTCTATCTCAATTTTTGTTGTGTTGCACATGCCTTCTACTTGCTTAACTTGCAAATACCATGCCTACTTCTTGTTGTTACAATTACATCCATGTCGTATCTATTTTGTTAAATTTTAGTACCGGACTTCTACCATGTTAGTAATTCATACTCTACTTGTTAATTTATAAAGATCATGTGTTCCCTTCTTCTTTGTTGTATATATATCTAGGCCTCCACCATGCTAGTTAGTTGAAATTTATATTCTTCATTCCTAATTGATGTCATTACTCCTATGTTTTCCGCCTAGTATTAGTATTGTTGCCCATATGTATATCCTCATTCACTATTTGTACTTGCATATTTCCTACTTTTTTATTACTGTTATCGGCATTTCTGCCATCCGGTTAGTACTGTTATACGCATATTTGGTGAGGATGAGATAAATGCACGAAGGATGTTGCAATGCAATTGACTTGATATCTAAGTACACTCCTCATGCTATGAAAGTTATGGAGTGACTATCGTGGTTTATTGGTTTTCGCTCTAAGGAAAAGATTGGTCGAGATATTGGAAAATGTTAAATTATGATCTCTTCTAGTACTCAGTTGTTGCTTTGCATATTCGTTTCGTGTACTATTTTCTGTTATATCGTAGTATAGTTCAATTGCTAGCTTACGGTATATGTTTTATCATTTAGTATCTTTTAACTAAATAGTCTTGTCACTACTTCGATGAGGTTAGACAAGATACTTACTGGGTACATGGGATCGGTTGTACTCATACTACACTTCTGCACCTTGCGTGCAGATTTAGAGCTGGGCTGCTGGTAATGTCTGGAGCTGACTCTGAAGATGTTCGTGCATTCCGGAATATAGCTGCCACCTACCCTAGGTAGCTTTAGATTTTGATAATCTGTTTATGAAACTTTCAAATATATCGTGTATTTATTTGTACCAGCTTTGTAAATGTCAAATTTGTAGAAGCTCGTGATTCGTACTACCAATCCTTGGGTTAATATGTAAATGTTTAGATAATTCTTCATCATTTCCTGTAAATTTCATTTGGATTGTATTGATTGTTAGTTGGCTTATCTAGCAGGTCGAGTTAGGTGCCATCATGACTAGTGGTTTTCGGGTCATGACAAGTTGGTATCAGTGCACTAGGTTCGTAGGTTCTATGAGTCATGAGCAAGTGTCTAGTAGAGTCTTGCGGATCAGTATGATGACGTCCATACCTATCTTCGAGAGACTACAGGACACTTAGAAAAATTTCCCTTTCTTCTTTCCTTATCGTGCGACCTTGTTTCAGCTTGAAATCTACAACTTTGACTCTTCCCAATCGCTCATATGTGATGTTGTGCACTCATTATTTGCTATGTGACGACGACTTGTGATGTTGCAGATGGATCATGAAGGGATATGGATGCTTGATTATTATCGTGATGTGCTGTCTAGCCTCAGGAGCAGATGTAGTGTTAAATATTCCAGTCGTTCATTTGTCGTATGAGGCGGGTTCTTATATCTTGTTGGTAAGCATAAATTTGGGGAAAACTGGCTAGTGGCCTAGCTGTTGTGATTAAGGAGGGTTCATGGTAAGGCGTCGATTTAAGTATAGCCGGTGGGCCACCTCCTGCGTTATGAGTTTGGATCGTGTGTTCAGTATGAGGTTTCCATTCGGTCGGGTACATATACTATCATTTCAGAGCATTTGGGGAAGTTGTTTAACTATTTCAAGGATGGATAAGCGATTGGCAGAGTCTCCGGAGTGTTCTATGACGAGTACTGCATAAGTTTTGAAGTATTCAGCTAAATCGTCGTGTGGGATCGGGGCATGCTATAAAGATGTGGACTTTGGATTGCTGACGATGTGTTCTATGGCTTCGAGCTAAGTGGGGGAGTCTGCTAATGACGATCGAATTGTAGGATCAGCGTTGTATCAGTTTCTGGGCCTAGGAATTGCTTGGTTGTTTCTTCGAATAGTCATATGCTGGTGGAGCACGAGTTGCTCGATACATATTAGGTGTGTATTAAAGATCAGAGTAAGATGAGTGGTTATCGAGAAGGTTCTGGAGAGTTCCAGGTTTTATGTAGCCTTTAAGGACTTTGAATTTTGTCTACGGGCAGGCTTGAAAGCGGTAGCGAATGTTAATCAGATCTGCGGTATTTCCTTGTAAAGAAAGGTCTACATGTCAATGTTGGAGAGATGCAAGAAATGGCTTCGGGTTCCTAGGAGGTTCCTTTAGGGAGTTCATATCAAATTGAGTTACTTTCGAGTTGGTAGTTTACATGATTAGGTTGAGTTAGAGGCGACTGGTTCTAATTACTCGATTATGTGTTAATGTGTAATGACCCAGCCGGTTGTTCAGAGAGTTTAGCCCTGTTTTCCCCATTTCTGCATCATTCTTATATTGTTCAGCTCTTTTGTGTTGTGTTGGGTTGATTGATCCGGGTTCGGAGTGGTTGTGGAGAGAATGAGACACTTAGTCTCTTATGTTGGTGATTTAGTTGGAAAAGTCAATCGGAAGTTGACTTATAGGTAAATGGTCTCGGAATGTGGTTTTTGGGGCTCGCATAGCTTCATTAGGTGATTTGGGACTTAAGGGTTTGTGCGGAATGTCATTCGGAGGTCCGGAGTAGAATTAGGCTTGAATTGGAGAAAGTGGATTTTTGGTGATTTCCGGTCGGCAGTGGAAAATTAGCTATTGGGGCCGGAATGGAATTCCGAAAAGTTGGAACAGGTTCGTATTTTCATTTGGGATGTGTGTGCAAATTTTCAGGTCATTCAGACGTGGCTTGGGTGGTTTAAGAATGGTTGGGAAATTTCGGAAGTTTAGAAATCCTTAGACTTGAATTTTGGATTTGATTTTGTGTTTTGATGTGATTTTGAGTGTTCCGAGGGTTCGACTAAGTTGGAATATTGATATATGACTTGTTGGTACTTTTGGTTGAGGCCCTAAGGGGCTCGAGATTGATTTCGGAAGATTTTTGGAAGGTTGGAAGTTGGAAAAATGCAGCAAATTGGCTGCTGGTGTAGGCCTTCTGGTGTGGCCACACCTGCGGACAGGGAGCCGCACGTGCGAAGGCGCAGGTGCGGACGACCTCGCGCAGATGCGGAATTAGGGAGCCTGGCCTGGGAGCGCAGGTGCGAAGGTTGGCTCGCACCTGCGGGCCCGCATGTGCGTGTAGAAGACCGCAGATGCAGAATTTAGTTTTAAGTGAAAATCCGCACCTGCGAGGGATTTTCCGCAGGTGCGGCGCCACAGGTGCGTATCATGGGATCGCAGGTGCGAGAGTAACTAGGCAGAACCTATATAAGGTTGCCTTCGCGAATTTTCACTCATTTTTGACGGATTTTGGAGCTTAGAGCTGGGATTTCAAGGGGTAATTAAGTGTATTCAGTGAGGTAAGCTACTTGGACCTTGTATCTTGTGTTTATGGAAATTATTCCATGGTTTAATCATGTTTTAGTGGAGAAATTTTGGAGATTAGGGCTTGAAATTTGAGAGTATAATTGGGGATTTGAGGGGCTATTTGGGGTCCGATTTTGATGTATTTGGTATGTAAGAACTCATGAGAGCGTAAGGAGTCTAATTTTATGATTTTTATCGGAATCCGAGACGTGGGCTTGGGGGTTGGGTTTGGCCAATTTTGGGATTTTTGATGTAAATTGGTTATTTTTGAGTGGGCTTTGTTACTTTAGCATATTTTGATGATATAAATCTATTTTGAATAGATTTGGGGCGCGTTGAGGCCGAGTCGAGGGGCAAAGGCATCGCGAAGTAGTTTTTCATCCGGTTTGAGGTAAGTAACGATTGTAAATATAGATCTGAGGGTAAACCCCGATATTTCGTATTGTTTTGATAAATGAGATGACACACATCCTAGGTGACAAGCGTGTGGGCGTGCATTGGTAGGGATTGTGACTTGGTCTGTCCCGTAGCGACTATTAAGCTGCATATTTGATTTAAAATCATATGATGTTCCGTATTTTAGAGATTAATACTACATTTTGGGATGTACGCTATGTTTGGGGCCTTGTGCCGACCGATTTGGACCCTCAGGGAGTTTTACTACTATTCTCACACTGTTTTGATAGAAAAATATAATCTCAGTCATGATTTATACTTGTTCAGTGTTTAATCCTATTTATCACTTTGTTTTCAAACAAATGAAAGATATTTTTTGGTTGAGTCCCCGTGAATTGTGATGAGTTGCCCGAGTGGCTTGTGAGGATGATGACTGAGTGAGGTCGAGGGCCGGACTGTGAGGATAGTGATGGATCGGGCTGCACGCCGCAGCATATATA
>ML522598.1:65047-95264 GCA_005239535.1 Nicotiana rustica | reverse complement strand
AACCGGATAACCAGACGTACCAACCTCCGGACCTGTACAGTCAAGTACAGAAAATAAAAAGGAGGTGCAGCATGAGTACATATATATAAATATGTACCCAGTGAGTATCCGTCTAACCTTGAAGAAGTAGTGACGAGAGGTCGACTCGTTACTCACTAAGGTCAAGCAGTAATAAAGTAAAGTAGGTTGTAAGAAAGAAGTAGACATGTAGCAAGGTACAAATAATAAGAAGATATCACAGAGTTCTCAAATAATTACTCAAACAATAACGACTTCCCTTTTTGTCTTTCTCAAACAATCGTCAAATCATAAGTCAGGAAATAATACCGAGCAGCCATGCGCGCCGAAGAGTAAAACATTTGGCTGGAATCAGGGGGAAGAATAGCTATGCACTGCCGGGGATCGACCGGCCCGTACCAAGAGTGCATGCTGATAATGTAATCATACCAAAGAGCTACGCACTGCCGGGGATCGACCGACCCGTACCAAAAGTGCATGCTTACCAATAACTCAACTACGCACTGCCGGGGATCGACCGTCCCGTATCAAGAGTGCGTCCATCAGTGTAATCATATCATATCATAAGGTAACTTCGTCCATGCACTGCCGGGGATCGACCGGCCCGTACCAAGAGAGCATTCTTAAGTAAGTCTCTGTGCACTACCGGGGATCGGCCGGCTCGAACCAGGAGTGCGCTATATATATTCGTCGTGGCGTACGGCCCGCTCCCCTAAGAGTTGAAGGAATTTCACGTCACTTGCGGAATGTAACTTGCAAAGCAACAACATACGTATACCAAATACTAGTTCACTTCACATATCAAATCTTTCCAAATACTTAATCATTGAAATATTCAAGGAAACAATGCTATATCCAAGCAAAAATTATAACATATGAATCATTTCAAAGTAGAAGACAAGGCATGATGTGATCCTAAAACTACCCGGACATAACAATAGTAGTTTCTACGTGCGGACTCTCGTCACAAGGTACGCACGCTGCCCCCGAATACAAACATATAAAACATAGAGCACCTATGGGGACAATTTCCCTCTTACAAGATTAGAAAGGAGACGACGAAGCACTCCTCGGACCAACGACCGGATCAAGAATGCGCACGAAACTCCGGAACTACCCTCGACGGCTCGCAACTAGCCAAATATAGCGCAATTGAATCAATTTAGATACCAAGAGAAAGAATTAACAAGAATTTCCAAAGTATAGCATTCTTGAAGGTTTTTGAGATTTCGACCCCGGGCCCACGCGTTTGGATTTTGAAAATTCTCGAAGGAATGAATTACTCGAAGCCTAAGGATCGTAATTACATAATTATTTAGGAATTCATGGCTAAAAATGGATAATTCACTAATTATAAAATCCTTAGAACTTTCTACCCAATTTTCCCATGATTTGATATTTTAATAGGTAAACTAGTTGGATTTCCATAATTAATCCATGAATTTAGAGAGGAAACTAAACTAACCTTGAGGAACTTGACCTTGGACAGCTTTTCCCTAGCTTTGAGGAGCTTTAATGGAGGTTGGGTATTGAAAATGAAGAAGAAAACCCGTAATTGGACATTTAAATACTGCCCAGGAAATGCTTAACTGCGATCGCGACACTAGGCCTGCGATCGCGAAGGGCAACTGGACTGACCTCTGTGATCGCATCAGAGGTCCTGCGATCGCGAAGACCATCTGGTCTGACCTCTGCGATCGCGATGAACAATTTCACCCGACCCAACTGCGACTCAATGCGATCGCGTGAAAGGGCTGCGATCGTGAAGCTTTGGTGCCCGGACCTATGCGATCGCAAGGGGAAGTCTCCGATCGCAGAGAACAATCAGCATCCCAACAAAACCCTTCTCCTCGATCGCAACCCACCTTCTGCGATCGCAGAGAAGGAAACTAGATAGAGAAATTTCTGTTTTTTCCAACTTTGCTCCCGGGGGTCTAAAACACCCCCAATACCCTCGAGACCCCGTCCAAAAGCACCGTCAAGTCTGTATTCATGATACGGACTCGCTCCAACTTCCGGAACATGAATATCAACAACGGAACTCAAAATTCAATCCCAAAACCAAATTATTCAGACTTAAGAATTCTAGAATTCGCTTCATTGGGCCGAGCGAGTCTATACTACTCGGAATGACCCCAAATTTTGTAGACAAGTCATAAATGACTATACAAAACTATTGACGGTCCCGGTATTCCATTCGGACCTCGATAGCATGAAGTCCTGTTCCAGGCCAAATTCTAAACTTAAGGAAATCCCGATTTCCATTTCGGGCGCCGAAATGCTCCCGGGTCATCAAAAACCGAGCCGAACATACGCCCAAGTTTGAAATCATCATACGGAGCTACTTGAGCTGTCAGAACTCTATTCTGAGGTCATTTGCTCAAAATGTTGACTGAAATCAAACTTGGCCATCCTTAAGGAACCAAGTGTTCCTTAACCATCCAATTCATTCCCAAATCCCGAACCACCCGCTCCCGCGAGTCATAAAGCACGAGTAGCCGCTATGGAAGGTTTATTTTAAGGGAACAGAGTCCTAATACGCAAAACGACCGCCTGGATCGTTACAAGTTGCTCATGCGTTCTTCAATCCGAACGACATGACTCGATAACAATAAGTCCCTTGGTGAGTTATGAAAGTGGTTTTTTCTTGGTCCTCCTCTTCCATGAGGATGTGATTATATCCTGAATATGTGTCCAAGAATCTTAGCAGCTCGTGTCCTGCCGTTGCATCGATGAGTTGATCGATGTGCGACAACGGGAAAAAGTTCTTTGGGCATGATTTGTTCTGGTCTATGAAGTCAACGCACATGCACCACCTCCCATTTTTCTTCTTCACCATGACTACGTTGGCGACCCACTAGGGGTACGTGGACTATCTGATGGAGCCATTGGCGGGTAGAGCAGGTCTACATTTAATTTGTGCGTGGCGACGTCCTTTAAGATACCTGACATATATGCATAGAAGAAGGCGAATAGGTCTGCATTGTTGGTTAAGAATTCATGCAATTTACCTGGTTCAGAGGTTTTGTGTCTGATGTAAGCCTTTTTGTTGGCGTCATTTTTATCTAGTTGAACGGGGTCGAGGTCTTTTATCGTTGACCCCGCGGCCTCCACGGTGTCGGGGTCCTTGATGATGTTATTTTGCTCGCCGGGTTTTGTTCCCGACTTTGGTAATTGCTATGCTTCCGAGCTCGTCCCTTTCAACTGTTGAGTGTACGCATAATCTTGGGCGATGCGGTAGTATTCTTGCGATGTGCGATGTGCGATGTGCGATGTTCGCCTTTGATGCTGAATATTCCCTGGGGGGGAGAGGGGGTTGGGAAATTGATCACTTGATAAAGGCTGGATGGAATGGCTCTCATGCTGTGTATCCAAGGCCTTCCTATGATGGTGTTGTAAGGTGTATCTTGGTTCATGATATGGAACGTTGTCTCCAAAGTGACGCCTCCGGCCAGGACGGGTAGCGTTATTTCTTCCGAAGTTCGTTCAACTACATTATTAAACCCTGCCAGTGTTATGCAACATGGTACTATATTATCCTCGAGTCTCATTTGGGCGAGAACTCGAGGGTGGACAATACAGCACCACTTCCATCGTCAACCATTATTCTTCTTATATCAGTGTCCAAAATTCATAAGGTAATAACAAGAGGATCAAGGTGAGGGAAAGTCAAACCATGGGTATCCGACTTATCGAAGATGATACTTTCTTCAAGGTCGTCATACCGTTCGTGTGTGATTGATCGCTTTAGATTGTGCGTGGTGGTGAATTTTACATGATTAATTGTGGCTTCGTCGCCTCTGCCGATGATCATCTGGATAGTGCAAGTGGGAGAGGGAGACTTTGGGGGCCCTTGGTGTTATTCTCGTCCTCTGCCGAAGTTGGCTCTTCCGCGGTCGCTCATCAGTTCTTTCAGGTGTCCCTTGTTGAGCATGTTCACCACTTCTTGCCGTAAAGATTTGAAGTCCTCTATCTTGTGGCCTCGTTGCTGGTGGAACTCACAGAGGGCATTCGACCTTGTGGTGTTTGGGTCAGACTTTTTCTTCTGCGTCCATTTCACCTTTGGGCCGAGCTTTTCCAGTGCGTACACTATTTCTGAAGGGGAGACACAAAAATTGTGAGTGGATAAAAGTGGGGGCATACCTTTGTCGTTCCATTGAGTCCCTGTGTTTGGCCTGGACGGCCCTTCCATATGGCGAGGAGATGATTGAATTGTCGTTCTGACATAAGGATGGTTCCTATCACGGTTGGGACGTGGGCCTGGATGGTCCCTTCGGGTGTCATTACGGCGATCTCGTCTTGACTCTATGTGGACGAAAGTTAGCTGTTGAGTTGGGCCGTTCTGGTCGTCCTCATCTGCTCAGACCTCAGCGTAGTAGGCGTTGTGAATTTCGTCCCAGGTAATGGGAGGGTTGTATTGGTACAAATAGGCTTCACACGTGTACTAATTATGATGACAAAGCAATCCATGCGGAGCAATGAAAACATGACAACTTGACGAGGCTTTACGAAGAGGTATGAGCCAAAGAGGAACGGAATGACATACCCACGAGGTAATCAGATACGGTAATCTCAATCTAATTGAGGAGATGAAGATACACATTCAGAATGAATCAAGGCAGAATAAAGGGCAGATTCGAAGATCTTCAATCAATGAGCCAAACGTTAAATAATCTTCACACAACAGTTACGATTTATCATTGTAACGTTACATTAATGCCATTATTAGTCATTAATTCTCAATCACTGAAAAGAGTAGACGTTATATTAAGAAATTCCCTATAAAAGGGAGTAAAATATAACTTGTAAAGACACGTTCGAAACACTATTGAAATATACTTACTTTTACGCATCTTTGTTGCTTTCTGTTTGCAAGTATTATTATAATTATTAGCATATTCTCTTGATTATCAGTACCCCGAGTACTTCTTAAAATAGTTTTGGCAAAGAATCTAATTTCTTTGGTTAAACAAATTGGTTCCATTACCGGGAATTTGATAATCTTTGCTTTATCTTAAACAAATTTTCGTGAATCATGTCGAATGCCAATGATAACAACCAACAGCTAATTAGAACTCCAGTTTCGTCACTTCCAGGATCCCCACGAAGTTCAAGGGATCAATCCCCAGGGAGGTTTACGACTCAAAATAATGATCAGAATGGAAATGAACAAACAGGAGAACAAGATCCTGTAAAGCTAATGGTTGGTGAATATGTGACTCAAGCCATACAAGCTTTCATGAGGGGGTTACCAGCTGTATCACCTACACCCCCGCCCAACAACACCGCAACTGTGGAAAATCCACAATCCGGATTAGTAAAGTCGGGAAGTAGAGGCACTCCGAATGATTCCCTCGAAGAAAGACCAGGTATGTCCAATAATCCAGAATTATAATCTTTATTACTAACCTTGCAGAAACAGGTGAAGGAACAAAACGATCGAATCGAGCAAATTCCTGGAGTACCACCTGTCATCAAAGGCATTGACGTTGATAGATACTCTCAACAACCTTGGAAGCCAAGTGCAACACCCTTGCCTATTCCCAAGAAATTCAAAATGCCCGATATTCTTAAGTACGACGGGACAATCGATCCACATGATCATGTAACTGTTTTTACTACAGGAGTAAAAGGCAACGATCTGACTAAACAAGAAATTGAATCAGTACTGGTCAAGAAGTTCGGAGAGACACTCATTAAAGGAGCGCTAACATGGTATTCTCTTCTACCTGAAAATTCTATAGACTATTTTGCTGAGCTTGCAGATTCTTTTATAAAAGCACAATCTGTTGCACAAAAAGTCGAAAAAAGAATGGAAGGCATATTCAAAATAAAACAAGGAGACGTAGAATTGCTCCGTGAGTTTGTAGACAGGTTTCAACGAGAAAGAATGATGCTACCAAGAGTACCTAACAATTGGGCAACAATGGCATTTGCAAGCAATTTAAATGATAGAAGCTCAGAAGCCACGAGAAGACTTAAAGAAAGCTTGAGAGAATTCCCAGCCACGACATGGAATGATGTCTATAACAGGTACATCACCAAGTTACGAATAGAAGAAGATACCATTGCTCAATCAAAAGCAGAAGACAGAACCAATTCTAGACGCTCCGAACCAGAAAAGAGAACAGGTAAGAACAGGTATGATCCATATATGGGACCTTCGAGACGAGAAACTCGTTCCAAGTTTGAAAACACACGGTCAGAATACAGACCGTCAAATAGAGATACGAGCTCATCCTCATCAAGATCCAAAAAGAATCGAGATGAACAAAATGGAGGTAACACAAGAATTGGAGACTACAATTTCAATGTAAGTACTTCTGAGTTAATTACAATATTAAGAAACATGGGGGATAAAGTTCGATGGCCCAAAGAAATGAGATCGAATCCAAACAGAAGGAATTCACATTTATGGTGCGAGTTCCATAACGATCATGGACGCAGAACGTCGGATTGCAGGTAATTGCAATGTGAGGTAGAACAATTATTAAAACAATGCTATCTAACAGAGCTGTTTAGTGAAAAAGGTAAACATCCATATATGAAGAACATACCAGAGCCCCCAAAGCCGCCATCTCCAAAGAGAACAGTAAATGTGATACATGGAGGAGAAGAAGTGAACAACGTGGTTTGCAAAAGAACAACCAAGTTCATAATAACACACGAGAAGTGGATTCGTGAAGCCGTGGAAGCAGGCAATATATCGTTTGATGACGAAGATGCCAACGAATTATTGTTTCCACACAACGACGCACTAATAATATCTATACTTATACATGACACTAACGTGAAAAGAGTGTTGATTGATCCAGGTAGCTCAGTCAATATCATTTTGTTGAGAGTTGTGAAAGATATGCTAATAGAACATCATGTTATCCCAAAATCACGCGCCTTATCTGGGTTCGACAACTCCACGGTTATAACAAAAGAAGAAATTGAGCTTAGTACCTATGCAGAAGGAGTAATAAACGAAATTCCAAGTCATTGATACTGATATGCATTACAACATAATCATGGGGAGACCATGGATCCATGATATGGAAGCAGTACTATCTAATTTACATCAGGTAATTAATTTCCCTTCCAAATGGGGAATTCAAAAGATTTGAGGCCATCAACAAACCTCAGGGAACATAAATTCGGTAGTACACTCCAACAAAAAAGAGGTAGCAGAAGAATCAAAAGACAAAGAAGTCACCCAAATAGATACGGAAGAAAATAGTGACGAGAAGGTGAACCAAATCACCACAGAGGCAACATCAAAACATACAGACGTGGATTCCAGACCCGATGTCATTCAGGAACCAGAAGAGGACAAGCATATCAAAATAACTACTGAAGAGCTCGAAGCTATTCCACTGTTAGAGCAGGAGCCTGAGCAAAACATTCATAAAGGCACAAGGCTAAGTCCCACGAGAAAAGGTAAGTTAATTGAATATTTAAAATCTAACGTAGATTGTTTCGCTTGGTCCCATTCAGATATGTCAGGTATACCTCCAGAAGTGATGACTCATAAACTAAATGAAGATGCATCCTTCGTGCCTGTCAAGCAAAAGAATAGAAAGAAAGGACCATTCAAGAACCAAGTGATCGATGAAGAGGTACAAAAACTCTTGAAAATTTGTTCAATACGTGAGGTAAAATATCCTAATTGGTTAGATAATACCGTAGTGGCATCCAAAAAAGAATGGTAAATGGAGAGTATGCGTAGATTACACAGATTTGAATAAAGCATGCCCTAAAGACTCATTTCCATTACCACACATATATCAAATGATTGATGCCATTAGAGGTCATGAATTGTTAAGCTTTCTAGATGCGTACTCTGGTTATAACCAGATAAAATTGGATCCCTCAGATGAGGAAAAAACCCTCATTTATTACAAACATGGGGACTTATTGTTACAAAGTCATGCCTTTTGGCCTGAAAATTGTTGGAGCCACGTATCAAAGGCTGGTGACCAAGATGTTCCAAGAACATCTGGGGAAAACAATGGAAGTATATATTGATGACATGCTAGTGAAATCAACACAAGCAGAAGATCATTTCAAGCATCTTTCAATGACTTTCGAAATCCTACGCAGGTATAACATAAAATTAAATCCAGAAAAATGCGCCTTTGGCGTTGAATCAGGTAAGGTTTTGGGTTTCCTTGTGTCAAATAAGGGGATTGAGGTAAATCCTGCTCAAATCAAAGTTATTGATGAAATACCTTATATACTAACAAGCAAAAAAGAAGTTCAAAGACTAACAAGAAGAATTGCAGACTTAGGAAGATTCATCTCCAGGTCTTCGGAGAGGAGTTTTAAATTCTTTTTAGTTCTAAAAAAGCAAAATCAGTTCGAATGGACTAAAGAATGCCAACAGGCTCCTGAAGGCCTATCTATCAAATCCTCCGCTATTGTCTAAACCAAAGGAGGGGGAACGATTATACGTATATCTTTTCGTTGCAGAAATTGCCGTAAGTGTAGTATTGGTAAGAGAAGACAGAGGTAAACAATATCCAATTTATTATGTAAGCAAATATTTAATAGATGCTGAAACTAGATATCCTCATCTAGAAAAATTAGCTTTAGCTTTAATCATGGCAGCTAGAAAGTTAAGACCGTACTTTCAATGTCACCCAATTACTGTTGTAACGTCGTATCCACTGAGGAATATTTTGCATAAACAAGAGTTGTCATGGAGATTAGCTAAGTGGGAAATAGAACTAAGCGAACATGACATAATATATCAGCCTAGGACTGCAATAAAGTCTCAAATTTTAGCTGATTTCGTCGTTGATTTTAATACTAGCATAATCCCTGAAGTGGAAAAAGAGTTACAAATCTTTAACGGGGCTAATCCAGGAATATGGAACCTATTTACTGACGGCTCTTCTAATGTAAAAGGAGCTGGTTTGGGAATTGTTTTAATACCACCAACGGGTGAAAAGATAAGACATGCTATTAAATGTTATCCCATAACTAACAATGAAGCAGAGTACGAAGTTGTCATTGCAGGGCTTGAACTAGCACGATAACTCTCAATCGAGCAGATCGTGATCAAAAGTGACTCTCAACTAGTGGTAAACCAGATGCAGGGGACTTATACTGCTAGAGAGGCTCGTATGCAATAATATCTGGAAAAGACACGAGACCTAGTAAGACAATTCCAGTCATGGAAGGTTATGAAAATACCCAGGGAGGAAAATGCAGAAGTAGATGCATTGGCTAACCTTGCAGCAGTAACTGATGTAACGAAGAAAGACAGTGCAATTGTGATTCATTTATTTCATTCAGCAGTCGACCAGGACAAAAATGAGGTAACATTTAACAATTTAACCTAGGATTGGAGAAACGAAATTGTAAACTTTTTGCAGAATGGTACCGTGCCTGAAGATAAAAAAGAAGCTCAAGCACTTCGTCGGAAGGCTGCACGGTACTGCCTAGTTCGTGATACTTTATACCGCAAAATGTTTGGAGGTCCCCTAGCAAAGTGCCTTGGACCCAATCAAACGGAGTATGTGATGAAGGAAGTACACGAAGGACACTTCGGAAACCACGCAGGAGAAAGATCCTTAGTCAAAACCCTAATCAGAGTAGGGTATTATCAGCCTAAAATGGAAGAAGACGTTAGGAATTTCCTAGCTAAATGCGACAAATGTCAACGATATGCATCAACCGACAGAATTACTCCACCCAGTGGTGTCACCATGGCCCTTTATGAAATGGGGCATGGATATAGTGGGACCTCTTCCCCCAGCTAAAGGAAAGGTACGGTTCTTACTTATATTAACAAATTATTTCACAAAATGGGTGGAAGCATATGCTTTTAAACAGGTGCGAGAAAAAGATGTGAAAAGCTTTATATGGCGACATATAATATGCCGCTTTGGAATACCAAAGGAGATTGTATATGATAATGGACCACAATTCATAGGCTCACAAATCACAAAATTCTTTAAAAGCTGGCAAATCAAACGCATCACTTCATCACCATATCACTCCGTGGCTAATGGGCAAACCGAGTCAACGAACAAAGTCATTGTCAACAATTTAAAGAAACGGTTGGAAAAAGTCAAGGGAAACTGTCCTAACGAGCTACCGACAATATTATGGGCTTACAAAACTACTGCAAAAATAGCCATGGGAGAAACTCCATTCGCGCTTGTTTATGGTTCAGAAGCTTTAATACCGGTGGAAATCAGCGAACCAAGCATGAGATTCACAACGGCAACAGAAGAAACAAACAACGATGAGTTAAAAACAAATCTGGATTTGCTCAAGCAAAGGAGAGAACTGCATTAATACGTATGGCAACTCAAAAACAAATTATAGAGCGATATTACAACAGAAGAGCTCGCCTAAGATATTTCAAAGTTGGGGACTTCGTTCTTAAAAAAGTCTTCCAATCAACAAAGAAAGCCGGAGCAGGAAAGCTAAATCCAAATTGGGAAGGACCTTACAAAGTCCATGGCTTTGCTG
Organism: Nicotiana rustica; assembly: GCA_005239535.1. Taxonomy (NCBI): domain Eukaryota; kingdom Viridiplantae; phylum Streptophyta; class Magnoliopsida; order Solanales; family Solanaceae; genus Nicotiana; species Nicotiana rustica. The sequence continues at coordinate 84,776 of ML522598.1, read as the reverse complement.
GCAAAGGTGCTTATGAGCTCGAAACTATGGACGGCAAAATTTTACCAACAAGTTGGAATGTTGTTCACTTGAAAAAGTATTACTTCTAAGTAAAAGGAATACCCCCGGTCAGGTATCATTACGTTTGATTCTATTTTTGTACAGTTAATATTATACTAACCATTTTAGATGATAGGCATAAAGCTAACCCATCACCAGATTATGATATTAGACCTGCATAGACACGAGGAAGTAGCTAAATTCCCGGTCTAGGGTTACAACTTTCTGATGGACGTTTTTAAGGGTTAAGCAGTCATCATCTAAACTATATACCTTCGAGTCCCGTATCTTTTTCCTTTTCAGGAAAAGGACCACAAGGAAGGAATAGTCAAGTGCTCGAGATTTTATTCTTCAAAGCTCAAACACTTGGGGGACTATACAGTATGGAAGGCAAAGAAGAAGCAAAGAAGACTATAAAAAAAGTCAAAGCTCAATCCTGAAGATCCATCTTCCCAACAAGTCAAGAATTATGAACAAAATCAAAGACCCAAAGACAAAAATACAAAGCCTGATTCAGAAGCCTTCAAAAAACATATTCGTAAATGTAAACGAATATTTAGGTTAAAGGCAGAATGTTAGTTACGGGTAAAAATGCATATCCTTGTTCAAAAAACTGTTGTAAATAGAAACAGTTACGGAAAGAAAAAGAAAAAAGGCATTACCCTTGTATATATTCAAAAACTGTTGTAAATGAAAATAGTGATGGGTAAAAATTCATACCCTTGTATTTATTCAAAAACTATTGTAAATGAAAACAGTTATGGGTAAAAATTCATACCCTTGTATTTATTCAAAAACTGTTGTAAATGAAAACAGTTATGGGTACAAATTCATACCCTTGTATTTATACCAAATCTGTTGTAAGAAAAACAGTTACAAAAGAGTTATAGACGATACTCGAACACATGTAAAATATTACGAAAGTTCAAAATCATACAAAGACTTTCTTCAAAATATTGTTAAGAAAAACATGTGAAATTCCTATCTCTCTTTTGTACATTTACACCATTATGAAGTTGAGATGTCTTCTTCATTAAGTGTAGATAAAAAAAAGGGCCCTCTTTTATAAATCATGCCTATTACGAAAAGGTACGATATATCTAAGTATTTTTCTATGCAACGTCAAAAACTAAGGTGTAAAACAAAAACCTCAAAAAAGAAGCATGCAAAGACTTAAGAGTAAAGCAGACACTCAAAGAAATCGAAAGTCATGTCGATATTAATATTAATACATTACGGCAAAAAACTACGTATTAACTTAGTCTAAGCCAGATTTGTTTGTACAAAAGTTGCCCCTAAGTTGTCAGTTGGGGACTTACAAAGGACCAAACTTTACCCCCAATGGGACCGGGTGTAACCACCAGTTGTTCCAAATAAAAAAAGGGACCAAGTTCCATAAACTCTTTCACTAGATGAGGGGGGTATATTTGCTGGCAGGAGGAGCGGCTTGAGATGGCGAGGCTTGTGCAGCAACTTCATCAGGGACCTCAACTTCAGATGATGAGAAATTCTAACTCTGCCGAGACTTTTCAATTGTCTCTTTGGTTTTGGCAATTTCAGCTTCCAAGTCAAAATTCTCTTGGCCCATTTTCGTCAATGTGTCAAGTCAACCATTCAAATAAGCCCAACTAACATCGACAACTACTTTGTCCTCAAGAGCCACGTTATCTTTCTCCCATTGTTCAGCTTCGGCTCTTAGCTCATCTCTCTCAGCTACGACAACATCATGAGAAGCTTGCAAAGGAGCAAGGGATCTCTCCAGAAACTGGACCTTATCTGAAGATTTACGGAGGTCTTCATGGGTCTGGGTGAGCAATTGAACAAGTTCACCAGAGTATGCCTCCTTCTGATCCAACAAAGCCTTCAGGCTCTTAATCTCTTCGGTGGCATGGGAAAGTTGCTCCGCAAAGGAAGAGTCCAAGATGCTTGTTTCCTTACCTGTGATTTGAAGACGCCTTCTCTACGACCAGTTCCGCTGCAATAACTCTGATCCATTGTTCTAAGGTACATTTCTCCTCCTCCATTTCCTCCATATCAATCTGTAGACTCTCCTACTGCTCCTTCTAATTGTCAGCCTCGGTATGGAAGTCATTTGCTGATTTCTCCATTTGAACGATTCTTTTCATCAATTCTGTGCCTATAAGGTTGAGCTGCATAAAATGATAAGTTAGATACGGTAAATGAGAATATAATATATACATATGAAGAGGGATCAAGTTTTACCTTTAAGGACGAGTGCACAATCTCGTTCATCCAAGTTAAGGAGCTGTGACTTTCCAGCTTAGACTTCTCAACCGGGCCTATCAAGGGCTTTAACCATACATCAACCTGGCCCAATTATTTCAAGAGGATGCCTCGCGCAGGAACCTCTATCGTAACTTGCTTCATCACCCCCCCCCCTACTGGAAGACCCTACTTCAACAACATAAGGCACGAAAGTGGGGGCGGGTGAAGGATCCACGGGTGGAGTAGGCTGAGGAGTAGAAACAATAACGGGAGCAATAAATGAAAGTTCCGCAGGAGCAGGCGGAGAGAAAATAGCAAGAGGAGCTTCATCAGAAACTGTACCAAAACCTTGCTGGAGAAGATGATCAATGGACTCACGAACAGGAGAAGGAGTTGCATCTTCAGGAGCGGAGGGCTCTGATTCAGGTAATTAACGCCCGTCAAGGCCGCGATTGGCGCAATGACGTCAGATGCTGTCATTGTCACGCACGTCATCATTATGTGTCTTCCCCATGTAATGCCTGCATTGTTGGTGCTTCGATTCTTGTGTTGCAGATAGCTTTTGGCCTCGATTTTGATACCACCCAACCCTATAAATAGAGGAAGGGTTGTTCATTTGAAACTTTCACCATTTCTTTCTTCTCTGATACTCATTCTTTCTTGTGCTTCTTTCCTCTACTCCTTGTAACCTCTTTTCTCCCAGATTTCTCAATCCCTTTATTGATCGCTAATGTCATCTTTCCTATCATTGTCCGATCTATTATAATCATCATGTCATCTTCTCCTTGTAGTCACGACGATGTTTCAGATGCCGCTCCTTTGTCAATGGCTATCCGCCCTACTGATGAAGGGATTTCAGTTGAGGGAGACAAAAGCTTCCCCACTGTTGAAGAGGTGGTGCCTAAAAAACCTACGTCTAGGAACGATTTCCCTAAGGGACCTGAACCTGAGCTTTCCGAAATGGGGGAGGCTGAATTGGCTGAGATGCAGGCTAAATATTGCATCCCTTCTTACATCGAGATCGTCCCTGCGGGATGCGACACAATTCAGGTTCACCATCCTGGGTTTTGTGCCTTTTACGCCTACATGTTCACGATCGGCTACACCTTGCCTCTTCCTAGGTTAGCCGAAGAGTTCTGTCGCTTTTACGATGTTTTCCCGGCACAACTCTCTTCTTATCTATATAAGAGTCTTCTTGATGCTGACCAAATATATGGAGTTGGCTGGTTGTGAGGTCGACCTTCGCCATCCGTTGCATATATTTTTGCCTACCTTTTTTAGAGTCACCATGATACACTTCTAGAATCGTGGGACGAAATGATTAGTGGCTGGGATGGACGATAAGGCGAGTCGACTATTCCGGCGCAAATATTTCTTTTTCAGAACTGACCAGTTTGTGGCGGACCCGACTGGGTTTCTCAAAAAGTGGAATTACAATCGTAAGTATTTTCTCGTGCTTTCCGACGTTCGTTATTTGTTACTTTCTATTCTTTTCGGTCTCCTTACTGCTTTTTCATTTACAACTGTAAAGCGCTCTACCTCCCTCATTCTGGACATGGAGGGTTGGTTGGCTTGCGTGTTGCCTCATGTCGTGAGGATCCGTGATTTTTCGTCCTTCCACAAGCATTGTGGACCGAAGGTCCCATCTCTTAAGTACTTTTATTAACTCGTTTAGTCGATTTCCTTAGCGTTTTCTGACTGAAATCCCTGCTTGCGTCAGGCCGGCGGGTTTCCAAGAAAACGAAGATGTCTACCCTCGCTTTCCATCAAAAGGTGACCACGGTTGAGAGGTAGTTTGCTTTGGTTGAATATGTGATGGGTGAAGTTGAGATTCAATGGGCAGAGGGGCCCGTCCCTTCAAGTGTGGCCATTCCCGACGACGTCCCGCCTCGGCAAGTTCTTCTTCTTACTGACGAGCTTTCTCATGATGAAGAGTCGTCATCGAGGAACAGGCGAAGGGTGGAAATGGGGAAAGCCGTAGTTGTTGAAGGAACGGAGGGGACCTCAACCATTGGGACGGGATTAGAATCATTTTCGGTCAAGGAGGCGGGCATTACGTCTGAGTCCGCTATGAGGGAGATACCTTCCAGGGCCGAGGAGTTTGGTAGCGGCGAAGAGCTCGTGCACATTGTGGAGGGTCATTTCTTGTCGAGGGCGAGAAGAAGTGGTGATTCTGGCATATGGGGACGTCGATTAAGGTTCTGACATCGAACCCGATGAGATACGAGACTTCATTAAGAGGAAGACTCGCGTGGAGATAAGGACAGAAGGTCCTAATCGCCACATTGTCATACCAGTAGACTTCAACCTTTTGGTTGATACAGAGTGCGTGGCGTCGTCGTTCTCCCTTTTATGTGCCGAGGCCGAGAATAAGACGCTGAAGGACGCTGACCTTTCCCTTGGAATATCTGGGGTGGCTTTGCGCGTGAGTATTTTTCATAAGCTTTTGTATGCTTTGCTAGTATCACTTCATCTTGGCTAACTTATTTCCCTTTATTTGCCAGTCTCTTATCCTCGACATTGAGCGTGACCGGGGGGAGGAGGAGAGGGTGGCTCTGTATAAGAGGATGGAATCCAAGTACAGAGGGTACCGTTATAAGTATCGTAAGGTGGTCAGGAGCGTTGGTGAGGACGGGCAGTTCCAAGAACTGTGTGATGAGATTAGGGGGAAGGATGAGGAGCTAAAAGAGAAGGATGAGGAGATTCTGAAGGCTATTAGACGGTGTGGTGAGCTGGAAGAAGCATTGAAGTCTAAGGAGGACGAGCTCGAACTAGGAATAGAGTAATGGCTGAGAATTCAGACCTCAAGGCGCGAGTGGTATCCTTAAAGGTCTAGCTCGATCAGAGTGAGGTGAGGGCTTCCACTCTGAGGGCTGAGTTAGGTACCAAGGTTGAGGAGCTGAAGATGGGGGAGAGAATCAGGACGACCTCGATAACGGAGGCAGCGGACTTGGCGGGGACTCTGCGCGTCTGTAGGTCTGAGCGGGCTAATGAAACAGAGACTTCAACGCTCAAAGTGGCGAGATTGGAGGAGCAAGTTGGAGGTTTGGAGGCAGAGCTGGCGAGGTTGAACGAGCAGATAGTGGTTCTAAGGGCTGAAAAGGAACAGTTGGTCCGGCCTTCTACTTCTCAAACTTACGTCGATGCGAGCATGTTGCGGGAGTTGTATGAGATGTGGGTTCATGTTGAGGCTCAACTAGACGTATTCAGGTCTTTGATGGCTTCCAGGAAGGTCTCCAATGAGTAAATCGTCGATGTTCATGCTAAAGCGCGGGCAACTCATGAAGCTTGTGGCTATGCCCCCGATTCGCCTGGTGGAGACAACGGTGATGACGACGTAGTAGATGGGTTTGCTTTTGATCCTTGGTACGACGACGAATATGATGAAGGGGGTGAGGCGACTTAGGGACTTGTGCTTGATTTTTTAATGTTTTTTGTTTTTGTGAGGGTGTACTCGAGCCCATTGTAAAAGAAACGAGTTTTGTAACCTGATCAGTTTGTAATCGAATGGTTACCTTTTGTTGTATGTTTTGCCTTCTTGTTATTTGTCTCAGTTCGTTGTGATGCTGTTCTTAGTAGGCTGATCATAGGTTGGCTTGGGTTCAATCTTTGGCCGGTCGTAGGAACGTTCGTGTGACATCGAGTGTGAATACTTAAAGTGATGTCGAATGCAAACTATTCGAGCGAGGTTAAATGTGGGTGATTTGAGCGAGGTCAAATGTAAGTGATTCGAGCGAGGTGGAATGTAAACAATTTGAGTGAGGTCGAATGTGAGTGATTCGAGCGAGGTCAAATGTACGTTATTCGAGCGAGGTCGAATATAAGTGATTTGAGTGAGGCCGAATGTAAGTGATTCGAGCGACGTCAAATGTAAGTGTTTCGAGCGAGGTCGAATGTAAGTGATTCGAGCGACGTCGAATGTAAGTGATGAAAGCAAGGTTAAATATGAGTGATTCGAGCAGCGTTGAATGTAGTGATTCGAGCGAGGTTGAATGTAAGTTATTCGAGCGAGGTCGAATGTCTGTGATTTGAGCGATCTCGAATGTATTTTGAATGTGGAGCAATATTGAGTTGTGCGAAGGAATGTTGCGTATTGCTTTGTTTATTCATTTCATTGGAGAATGTTACATACTCTGTTTAACATATACATTTGAGAATTTCTCCATCTACCTAGTCCCTTCATCGGTTTGGCTGGAGTAGACGATAGGCGGAGCGATGAATAACAAGCTCGTACTTCGAGGCGTCCCCTTTATCACCTCGGTAAAACCCATACAGGGATAAAAGCCGAGTGAGGGAAAAAGAGTACGACTTAGAGGGCGTCTGTTTTCAAAAGTTGAAGTACTTGAGGTGAGCGACGTTCCAATTGGTTGGTAACAGTTTCCCTCTCCATTGATTCTAACTGGAATGATCCTTTGTTAACTGCTGCGGTGATCTTGTACGGTCCGTCCCAGTTGGTTCCTATATTACCCTCTCTTGGATCTTTTCTTGCCTGCGTTTTAGTCTTGAGTACATAGTCCCCGACTTTGAGTGGTCGAAATTTTGCCTTTTTGTTGTATTATCGTTTTGCTCTCTGTTTTTGGGCGACCATCCTTATGTATGCCATATCTCTATGTTCCTCTATCTCGTTGAGGTCTTGCTTTCAGCTCTCGTTGTTGTTTCGTCCGCTTTCATTGGAGTATCTCAGGCTTGGCTCTCCAACCTCGACTGGTATGAATGCGTCTGTGCCGTAGACCAAAGAGTATGGAGTTTCTCCTGTGCTTGTCTTTGGCGTAGTGCGATATGGCCATAGCACTTCTGGTAGCAGTTTTGGCCATAGTCCTTTGGCGTTTTCGAGTTTCTTTTTCATGATGTAAATGAAGTTTTGTTGGAGAGTTCTGCATGACCATTTCCGGCGGGATGATATGGCATGGCGAGTATGCGCTTGATGTGCCATTTCTCGAAGAATTCAGCGGTCTTTTTTCACGGTGAACTGTGATCCATTATCACAGCTGATTCCCTTTGGGATGCCGAAGCGACATATTATATTTCTCCATATGAATGTGATGACCTCCTTCTCGCGTATTTGGGCGAAGGAACCTGCTTCTACCCATTTAGAGAAGTAGTCAGTCAAAACTAAAAGGAAACTTACATTACCTCGCCCTGCTGGGAGCGACCCTACGATGTCCATTCCCCATTTGATGAATGGCCAGGGTGACATGACTGAATGAAGGTGTTTGTCCGCTTGGTGTATCATGGGGGCCTACTTCTGACATTGTTCGCACTTTTTGACGAAGTTTGCGGCTTCTTTTCTCATGGTGGGCCAATAGTAGCCAGCCCGTATGAGGCATCTAACGAGTTCTCGATTACCGGTATGGGCGTCGCAATGGCCTTCGTGTACTTCGAGTACTCGTCTAGTTTGGTTTGGTCTCAGGCATTTTGCCAAAGGTCCACCGAACATCCTTATGTACAAGTCGCTGTCGATGATGTTGTACCTAGTTGCCTGCATTTGGAGCTTCATGGCTTCTTTTTTGTCTAACGGGAGTGTTCCCTACTGCAAGTAAGTTATAATACGGTTGCGCCAGTCCCTGGTTAAGTTCACAGAATGTACCTCAAGTTGATCTAATGACGAGTGGAGTAATGTGACGACATTCTCCTTTCCGTTTATGCTTTTTGTTACTGCTGCTAACTTGGTGAGGCCGTCTACCTCGGCGTTTTGGGCTCGAGGAATTTGATCGAGCTGGCATTCGTCGAATTCTGGCAGTTATTTGTGGATTTCTGTTTGGTACTTTTGTAGCCTTTTCTCCTTGATATGATAAGTCCCTATTACTTGGTTAACAACCGAAGGATGACCCGTTGGGCCCCATATTTCAGGGACAGTTTTAGTCCTACAATAACGGCCTCGTACTCGGCCTCGTTGTTAGTCATATCAAGGTATCGTATAGATTGGCGGATTACCTCACCCGTTGGGACCTCAAGTACGAGTCCCAGTCCCGATCCTAACGCGTTAGAAACATCATCGGTGTGTAAGACCCATAGGTCAGGTTGAAGGGAAACGGTACGAGAGGCTTCCTGTTCCACTTCAGGCATTATCTTGGCGCTGAAGTCGGCGACGAAGTCGACTAGCACTAGCGACTTTATCGCTATTTGCGGCTAATATGCGATATCGTTCTTGATTAGTTCGATGGCCCATTTGGCCAATCTTCCTGATAGTTTGTGTTTATGTAAAATACTCCGAAGGGGGGAAGGTTGTGACGATCGATATGGGGTGGCACTGAAAGTAGGGACTGATCTTTCATGAAGTCGTGACCGGTGCCAGGGCCATCTTCTCGAGGTGAGGGTACCTCGTTTCGGAATCGACCAGGGTTTTATTTATATAATAGATTGATGATTGCGTACCTTTGTTTTCACGGACTAGTACTGCACTTACAACCACTTCTGACACAGTCAAATATATGAGGAGGCATTCGTCGGTTTTGGCTTTGGCGAGCAATGGAGGCGAGGACATATATGCCTTTAGTTCTCTTAAATCTTCGATACATTCTAAGTTCCACTGGAATCCATTGTATATTTTGAGTACGTTGAAGAATTTGTGGCATATGTCGGAAGATCGTGAGATGAATCTTGACAGTGCAGCTATACGAGCCGGTCAGCTTTTGCACTTGTTTCTTGCTGGTCAACCGTTCGGTTATTCCCTTGATAGATTTGATTTGGTCGGGGTTGACTTCGATGCCTCTTTGGGACACCAGGAAGCCGAGGAACTTTCCTGAGGTTACGCCGAAGGCGCATTTCTTGGGATTCAGCTTCATGTCGTATTGTCTCAGTATATCAAAGGCTTCTTTCAGGTGGTCGATACGATCTTCCTTCCTTTCGGATTTGACTAACATATCGTCTATGTATACTTCCATCGTTTTGCCGAGTTGTTCTTTGAACATCTTGGTGACCAGCCTTTGGTAAGTTGCTCATGCGTTCTTCAATCCGAACGACACGAATCGATAACAATAAGTCCCTTGGTGAGTTATGAAAGTGGTTTTTTCTTGGTCTTTCTCTTCCATGAGGATCTGATTATATCCTGAATATGCGTCCAAGAAGCTTAACAACTCGTGTCATGTCGTTGCATCGATGAGTTGATCGATGTGCGACAACGGGAAAGAGTCCCTTGGGCATGCTTTGTTCAGGTCTGTGAAGTCAACACACATGCACCACTTCCCATTTTTCTTCTTCACCATGACTACATTGGCGACCCACTAGGGGGGGGGGTACTTGGACTCTCTGATGGAGCCGTTAGCTAGTAGTTTCCCTACTTCCTCACGGACTGCTTCGTTGATTGCGACATTGAATTTTCTTCTCATTTGCCGTACTGGCGGGTAAAGCGGGTCTACGATTAATTTGTGCATGGGGATTATGTCTGCATTGTTAAGATACCTGACATATCGACGTTCAAGAAAGCGATTATGTCTGCATTTTTAGTTAGGAATTCATGAAATTTACCTGGTTCAGAGGGTTTGTGGCTAATGTAAGCCTTTTTTGGCGTCGTTTTTATCTAGTTGGACGGGGTCGAGGTCTTTTACCATTGACCCTGCGGCCTCCACGGTGTCGGGGTCCTTGATGACATCATTCTGCTCGCCGGGTTTATTTCCCAACTTTGGTAATTCCTATGCTTCTGAGCTCATCCCTTTCAACTATTGAGTGTACGCACAATCTCGGGCGATGCAGTAGTATTCTTGTGATGTGCGTTGTTCGCCTTTGATGTTGAATATTCCCTAGGGGTTGGGAACTTGATCACTTGATAAAGGCTAGATGGAATGGCTCTCATGCTGTGTATCCAAGGTCGTCCTATGATGGTGTTGTAAGTTGTATCTTGATTCATGATATGGAATGTTGTCTCCAAAGTGACGCCTCCGGCCAGGACGGGTAGCGTTATTTCTCCTGAAATTCGTTCAACTGCATTGTTAAACCCTATTAGTGTTATGAAGCGTGGTACTATCTTATCCTCGAGTCTCATTTGGGAGAGAAATCGGGGGTGGACAATACACGCGCTGCTTCCATCGTCAACCATTATTCTTCTTACGTTAGTGTCCAAAATTCATAAGGTAATAACAAGAGCATCAAGGTGAGGGAAAGTCAAGCCGTGGGTATCCGACTTATCAAGGATGATACTGTCTTCGAGGTCGTCATACCGTTCGTGTGTGATTGATCGCTTTAGCTTGTGCGTGGTGGTGAATTTCACATGATGAATTATGGCTTCGTCGCCTCCGCCGATGATCATCTGGATGGTGCAGGTGGGGGAGGGAGACTTTGAGGGCCCTTGGTGTTATTCTTGTCCTCTGCCGAAGTTGGCTCTTCCACGGCCGCTCATCTGTTCTTTCAGGTGTCCCTTGTTGAGCATGTTCACCACTTCTTGCCGTAAAGCTATGCAGTCCTCTATCTTGTGTCTTCGTTCCTGATGGGACTCACAAACGGCATACGACTTTCTGGTGTTTAGGTCGGACTTTATCTTCTGCGTCCATTTCACCTTGGGCCGAGCTTTTGCAGTGCGTACCCTATTTCTGAAGAGGAGACACAAAAATTGTGAGTGTATAAAAGTGGGGGCATACCTTTGTCGTTCCGTTGAGTCCCTGTGTTTGGCCATGACGGCCCTTCCATATGGCAAGGGGATGGCTAAATTGTTGTTCGGACATAAGGACGGTGCCTCTCATGATTGGGACATGGTATGGGTGGTCCCTTCGGGTGTCATTACGGCGCTATCGTCTTGACTCTATGTGGATTGACGTTAGCGGTTGAGTTGGGTTGTTCAGGTCATCCTCATCTGCTCGGAACTCGGTGCAGTAGGCGTTGTGAATTTCTTCCCAGGTAGTGGGAGGGTACTTCATGAACCTGCTCAACAAATTTTTGGTCGCCCTCGACCTGGTTGTGTTCAGCCCGTTTTGGAAGGCTGCCACGACCATGCCTTCAGATACATTTGGCAAGCTCATCCTGACTCTGTTGAATCGAGCAAGGAACTCCCTGAGTCCCTCGCTAAGCAATTATCTGACGGCGAATATGTCGCTCACCCTGGCTTCGGCCTTTTTAGCTCCAGCGTGGGCGGTTACAAACTTATTGGCCATTTCCTTGAATGTTGTTATGGATCGTGCTGGCAGATGTGAGTACCATGTCAGGTCTCCCCCTATTAGGGTTTCGCCGAATTTCTTTAGTAGTACATATGGCATTTGCTCCATTGAGAGGTCGTTGACCTTCACTGCCGTGACGTAGTAAATTATGTGATCTTCAGGGTCTGTCGTGCCCTCATATATCTTCAAGTATGGAGAAATTTTGAAGGTTATGGGGATGGGATATGGGGCTGCTTCTTCGTTGTATGGTTGCTCTATTAATCGGCCAACGTCTCGTTTGGGTAGGAGTTTTGGGGCACCGGGTATCTTGTCGACCCTCTGCTGGTGCTCCTTGATCTGATCTTGTAGTGCCTTATTTTCATTTTCCATTTCCTCCATCTTTCTCAGTATGGCTGTGAGTGCGTCGTTACCTGCATCAATTGTAGTATTAGTGTTACTTGTTAGGTGGGGAGCGGTTTACTCGTTGGTGGTAATTGCCCCTGCTGGTGCGGCGTTCTGAGCCGCTCCTTGAGTAGGCTTATCGAGGAAGTCATTCAGTGTACTTGTTAACCCCGCTTCTAGCAACTTTTTCACCGCTGGTGGTGCTTCCTCGGATGTGGATGTGGAAGCGTCTCTTTCTCGAACAACAGTTACACTTCCATGGGGAGGGGGTGAACTGCTCAGTCCTGGCGTAACTCTGGGTGTGGCATTTTGCTCTCCTCCATCGTTATCTTCATCGATGGTGTTCATGAGGTTAGCAGTAACGTCTGTTATGGCCTTTAACTGTTATTCTCGTCTTCGTGCCATTGTTAGTTTGTGCAGATGAAAATAGATAGTTGTGTGCGTGTATGTGCTGTTGTTTTCCTTTTAGATCTAACAGAAACTATATATTTTAGCTAGAAAATCCCCACAGACGGCGCCAAATTGTTTTACCAAAAATGTGATAAATCCTTCTATAAGGGATTTAACAAGTAAAATGGAAGGTGAATCCTAGTTAAGCTTAATGACTGTCAGATTTATGAATGTGATGATGAATAGAATGAAATAAAAGCGCCGTAATATTAAATACCTGACAAAGATGTTGATAATGATCGACAATAAAATATGCAAGTGAACATGCGGAGTTAATGCAAGCAATGATAATAAATGTAATATTAGGGGATAACTCATCCAAAGTACCAAGCGTTAAGTGTCAACTATCTCTTTGTCAGCAATGCAGATGACGAGCAACGTGGATGGAATACTATGTTGTTGGATCTTGTATATGAAAATGTGTCTTTTAACTTGGAAACCAATAGAAAAGACAAGAAGTGTATATTCTTTCAATAGTCAATATTACAAAGTGTTCTTTCAGAAAGTTTCATATGCCTTTTTTCTCTCCGTTGTTCCTATATATATGGAACATTTTTTGGGAACCCTAAAAAGTACAAGGGAGGGAATATTCTGATAGAATATTCCTTTTTTTCTAATCTTGAACTATACTACCGTTATTATGAACTTCTTATGCTCTACCTGCCGTTGACCTCGTTCAAGATAGACCCTTCGTCCCTAAATGTTGGCCGACCCGAGCTTCGACCTCGACCAATGATGTCATTAAGAAATTATCCAAATTTCGACCAATACAATGTCCTTACTAACTTTTGGCTCCAAACACTATTTTATTTTTTTGGTCCAATGAGTTTCCCCAAGAAATGTATACATTATGTCACGAGCCAAAATCCCAATACGTTATTATGGAACTTAACACATCGGCTAGGCAAGCCGAAATATAACAATAAAGAACCAGAACAATGGAATTTATAGAAAATAGCATAAGTCTGAGATCTCAATATAGCGAAATACTGCTAATACAAGGTAAATCCCCCAGAACTGATAAATACGGAGTCATGAGCTCTACTATAGAATACAATTCTGAAAACAAAATAATAATATTGTTTGAACTGAAACAACAGTACATAAGAAATGACAAGTCAAAATTGCAGCAAGGAATGCAGTTCTACCTCGCCTCTCGAAGCACTGTCTAGCAAGCAAATCTACTGCTAATAATTGGTCCCCACACCTGGACCTTCACAATTAAGTGCATAGTACAGTATGAGTACAACTGACCCAATGTACTCAATAAGTATCGTAACTAACCTCGGCGAGGTAAAATAAGCGATAACTATAAATGATACTAGTTATAACATGTACAATTTCATCATTTTTTAAACAAGTACGTAACAATAATTTTGAAATCAGGTCATAAGGCACAGAAACAAGCATCTATGTGTGTATATACGGTTACTCAAATACTCTACTCAGTTAATGTTCAGCATACAAAGATGATATGCAATTAAATCAGGTACTTAACAATGAAAATTGCAAGAAAAGATGAAATGCAAAATCCAAACAAGACACTTGCCAAATTTCCTCAACCTTTCAATATCCGTACCAAACCAATGATAATTTTTCCTCAATATCCGCGTGTACGCCTTCAAGAGAGAAATATGAGAGGGTGACTATAGGGGGATAGATCCATATCCACCTGCATGCACAACCAATTCAACGTGTTGCCAGCCTGGCGTGGTCACAGGCATAACAGTACAATCCTTCTGGTGTGGTCACAAGCAAAACAACGCGATCCACCCGGTGTGGTCACATGCATAACAACACAGTCTGCCCGACGTGGTCACATGCATAACAACACAATCCACTCGGTGCGGTCACATGCATAATAACACAATCTGCCGGTGTGGTCACAAACATCTAGTCCAATCATATCAGAGCTAATAAACATGAATACATGCGTGTGTTGAATGAATAACATATCTCATGCTCCTGGACTGGTATAAATGACATGCTAAATTGTAGGCATGTGCAAAGTGTGCTTTCATAGCTTAAATCGGCAATTTCATCACAAATATAGTATTTATTAAGTTCATTCCGGGATTAAACCTCTATGTAGCCTCAAACACGGCTCAAATAGTTCACAACAAGGTTACAAACATGAGACAACATTTTTTTCTTAAAGCTTAACAATCAACTCAAGGCATATCATAGCCTAAGCACTACCCCCCGAGTATGAATAAATGATCCAGTCATCGCACATGGGTTCAAAGCCCACACATATACGCACACATAACACGTAGCTATCACAAATAATTCAGAAAACTAGTGCCTCAACCAAGTTTAAATAAGATACTTACGTCAAGAAAGTCAAATCACTTCGCTAACAAGCCCTTCCCCCGCGTATAGACATCAGAATGATCCGAATCTAGTCAAAGTATCGCAATACCATCAATAAACGACGTATGAGATTCCAAAAGACAAAGCTAAGATCTTTAACTCAAATAAAAAATTCTACTCAAAAAGCCAACCGCGGGCCCGCACCTCGGAACCCAACAAAGTTCATAATTTTCGAACACTCATTCAATTACGAGTCCAGTCATACCAAAATCATCTAATTCCAACCACAAAATCGACCCTCAAATCCTCAAATTTCACTCTACAATAACATAGTCAAAAAATCCCCAAATTTTATCTTAGATTCATGAAAATTAGGTGTAACAACTAATGGATAATTAATATCTAACACCAGAACCGAATAAACATCACTTACCTCTTCAATTGGGAAGATAAATGCTTCACAAATCACCTTAGACCGAGTTCCCCACTTCCAAAAAAGAGAAAACAATAAAACCCTTGAATATAACCTCTGCCCAGCATCCTGCACCTACAGACACAATGATCGCATCTGCGATTCGTCTTTTGCGTAAAAGCCCACGCTTTTGTGAAGCCCATTACGAATCCCAACATGCCGCTTCTGCAGCCAATCCACCGCACCCGCGAAAACCTTCTGCACATGCGTTCCTTGGTCTTCCCGCTCATTTTCACTTCTGCAGCTCTATCCTTGCATAAGCGAATCCGCTTTGGCGGAATCCTGTACACACTTCAGATCCCACATCTTCCAGTCTTCCTCCTCTTCAGCAGCACCCGGCCGCTTTTGCAGCTTCACACCAGGCATCAGAAAATTCAGCCAAGTTTCTAAGTCCAAAAGAAGACCCGAACTCCATCTAAATCACTCCCAGGACCCCCGAGACCCTGTCCAAGCATACCAACACATTCTAAAACACAATACAAACTCGCTCTAAGCCTCAAATGACATCAAATAACACCAAAACCACGAACCGCACATCGATTTAAGCCTAAGGAACTAATGCACTTCCAACTTCTAAAACCAATGCCGAACCATATCAAATCAACTTCGAATTACCTCAAATTTTGCATGCAAGTCCCAAATAACACGACGAACCTATTCTAAATCTCGAAACCAAAATCCGAACCCGACATCAATTATCGGTCAAACCTTTGAACTTTCAATTTTCGTAAAAAAACATCAAATCAACCTACGGGCCTCCAAATCAACATTGGGACACACGCCTAAGCTCAAAATCACCATACAAAGCTATCGTAACCATCAAAACTCCATTCCATAGCCGTTTACACAAAAGTCAAACTCCTGTCAACTATTTGAACTTTAGCTTCCAACCTTGGGACTAAGTGGCCCAATTCACTCTGAAACATCTACGAAACCAAATCAACCACCCCGACATATAATGTAACTACAAGTGAACATACAGTAAGAAATAAATAGGGGAACTGGACTGCAATACTCAAAACGACCGACCGAGTTGTTACATTCTCCTTCTCTTAAACAAATATTCTTCCTCGAACGGGTCTAGAATCATAACTAGAGCCTCAAATAGGTGTGGGTAGATGCTCCGCATCTCCGCTTGTCCTCCCAAGTATCCCACTCGGCTGGATGACCTCTCCACTAAAATTTCACTAATACAATATTCTTTGACCTCAACTATCGAACCTGCCAGTTTTAAATGGCCACCGGTTCCACATCATAAGTTAAATCCTCGTCTAGCTAAACTGTGTTGAAGTCCAAAACATGTGAAGGATCTCCATAATACTTCCGGAGTATAGAAATATGAAACACTGGGTGAACATCCTATAGACTAGGTGGCAATGCAAGCTTATAAGCCACCTTTTTAATCCTCTCAACCACCACAAAAAGGTCAACATATTGTGGGCACAACTTGCCCTTCTTCCCGAACCTCATCACACCCTTCATGGGCGAAACTTCGAGTAAAACCTTCTCACCCACCATGTATGCAGCTTCAAGAACCTTCCCATTAGCACAACTTTTTTGTATGGATTGTGTTGCAGGAAGTCAATTCAGAATCAACTTGACTTTCTCCAAGGCATCCCGAAATTAGTACCCAACAACCTAACCTCTCCCAACTCAAACTAACCTATTGGAGAATGACATTGCATCCCATATAAGGCCTCCGAAGGAGATACTTAAATACTCGGTTTGTAGCTATTGTTGTAGGATAACTCTGCACGTGGTAGAAACTGATCCCATGAATCCGCGAAATCCATAACACATGCACGTAGCATGTTTTCCAATATCTTAATGGTGCGTTCGTACTGCCCGTCATTCTGGGGGTGATATGTTGTACTCAACTCTTATGTTGTGCCTAACTCTCGTTGCATTGCCCTCCAAAACTGTGATGTGAATTGCGTGCCCCGATTGGAAATGTTGGATATGGGAATACATGCAAATGGAGATCTCTCGGATGTAGATATGAGCCAATTGCTCTGCAGAATGAGAAGTCACTAGCGGAATGAAATGTGCAAACTCAATCAATCGGTCCACAATCACCCAAACTGCATCAAATTTCTTCAAAACACGTGGGATCCCAACAACAAATTCCATGGTAACACACTCCTATTTCCACTCGGGAATCTCAAGTTTCTGGAGTAAATCGCACGGCCTTTGATGCTCGTACTTTACCTGCTGACAGTTCAAGCACCGAGCCACATACTCTACTATATCTTTCTTCATCCTTCTCCACCAATAGTGCTGCCTCAAATCCTTATACATCTTTGTGACACCCAGATGAATGGAATACCGCAAACTGTGGGCAATCTCAAGAATCAATTCATGCAACCCCTCCATCTTCAGCACACAAACCTGACCCTGCATCCTCAACACCCCATTATCTCCAGTAGAAACCTCCTTACCATCGATATGCAGCATTGTGTCTTAAGGACAAGCAAATGGGGCTCGTCATACTGACGCACTCTAATACGCTCATACAAAGAAGACCGAAAGACCACGCAAACTAGAACCCGGCTAGGCTCTGAAACATCCAATCTCACAAACCGATTGGCCAATGCCTGAACATCCTATGCTAACGGTCTCTCACCAACTGGAATATATGCAAGGTTACCCATACTCTCCACTTTCCTACTCAAGGTATCTACCACCACATTTGTCGTCCCAGGATGATACAGAATAGTGTCATAGTCTTTCAACAACTCTAACCACCTCCCTGCCTGAAGTTCAGATCCTTTTGCTTAAACAAGTGTTGTAGACTCCGATAATCTGTGAATACCTTGCAAGACACACCGTAGAGATAGTGCCTCCAAATCTTCAATGCGTGAAACATAGTTGCCAACTCTAGATCATGAACGGGGTAGTTCTCTCATGGGGCTTTAACTGGCGTGAAACATAAGAAATCACCCTACCCTTTTGCATCAAGACATACCCAATACCAATCTGTGAAGCATCACAATAAACTGTATATGAACCCGATGTTGAAGGCACAACTAGAACTGGTTTTGTGGTCAAGACAGTCTTGAGCTTCTGAAAGTTCTCCTCACACTCATCTGACCACCTAAATGGGCCCTTATGGGTTTATTTTGGGTAAAGGTGCATCAATGGACGAGGAACCCTCTACAAAGCAACAATAATATCTGGCCAAACTAAGAAAAATATGAATCTCAGTAGCTGAAGACGGTTTGAGCCAACTCTAGACTACTTAAATCTTCTTCGGATCCACCTTAATCCCCTTACTATACACCACGTGCCCCAAGAACGCCACAGAATAAATCCAAAACTCACGCTTGGAGAATTTAGCATATAGCTTCTTCTCCCTCAACGTTTGGAGTATAATACTCAGATGTTGCTCATGATCCTCCTAGCTGCGCGAGTACACCTATATATCATCAATGAATACTATGACAAAATAATCAAGATATGGCTCGAACACACTGTCCATCAGGTGCATAAAGGTTGTTAGGGCGTTGGTCAGTCCAAAAGACATCACAAAAAACTCATAGTGACCATAACGGGTCCTGAATACCATCTTTACAATATCATAATCCTGAATCTTCAATTAGTGATACCCAAACCTTAAATCAATCTTAGAGAACAATCTAGCACCCTGAAGTTGGTAAAATAAGTCATCAATGCGGAGTTGCGGGTACTTGTTCTTAATGGTAACTTTGTTCAACAACATGTAATCAATGCACATTTGTATAGTACCATCTTTCTTTTTCACAAATAGAACCGGTGCACCCCAAGGCGACACACTAGGACTGATGATTCCCTTATCAAGTAGCTCCAGTATTTGTTCCATCATTTCTTTCAACTTTGTTGGTTCCATATGATACGGTGGAATAAAGATGAATTGAGTGTCCGGTACCAGATCAATACCAAATCAATATCCATGTCGGGTTGCATGCCCGACAGGTCTGCAGGAAACACATTTGAAAAGTCTCTCACTACCGGAACGGACTCAATGGTAGGAGTATCAGCACCAACATCCCTCACAAAGGCCAAAATAAGTCAGACATCCCTTCTTAACCATCCATTGAGCCTTCAAATATGAAATCACTCTACTGGGAACATAATCCAAGGAACCTCTCCACTCAACCCTAGGCAACTCCGACATCACTAACATCACGGTCTTAGTGTCACGCCCCGAGCCTGGGGGAGAGACTGGCACCTAGTGCTACCTATCCTTGGATAATTTGCGATGCAAAATACAAAACTAAATGGAGACTAACGCTGACTAATGTCAACATAAAGCTAGGCCGGCAAGGCCGTCATAATTACTACAACTGACAAGACAACAAAATATACATACAGGGCCTACAAGCCCAACATACTGCACTAACCGACAGGATATGTCTACAAGCCTCTACTGATAGATAAACTGTGATCGGAATAGGGCCCCGACCTACCCATAACCTATCTATATATATACACAAGATATACACAATACTGCTAGACCTGGCAACTCCAAAAGAAGGGGATCTTACCGATAAAGATGAACTCGGGCAACACCTACTAAGGAGGTCTACCCGTCTGTCTGTTTGAACCTGCACGCATGAAATGCAGCGCCCCCAGAAAGGGACGTCAGTACGAAATAATGTACAGAGTATGTAAGGCAATATACTGTAAGCTGAAACTGAAATGATAATATAATAACTGCAGGTAGTTGGAAGTCAAAGATAATCTGAAGATATGCATACCTGCTGATACTGACTAAACTCTCTCA